>JAEAOA010000444.1:2190000-2292500 GCA_016746295.1 Potamilus streckersoni
TTCTTAACAATCTCTGGCTTTATTTTCATTTTGGTAATGAAAGTAAGCGTGTTCTGATCACTGAATGCAGCAATCAGAGACGGATCTGAACTCGTCAAATTATTGCAACGCCATTATTCAAACCAAACATTCCTTTTAGATTCTGGACTAATTTTTCTGGTGTTTGTTTAGATTTGTAGAGAAACAGCACTCTGGATAATCCGCACCATTTTTGTCTTTTTGATTTTGAATCCTTGCTCTACAAAACCCCTGCATCAACAGACATTGTAAATGATTGACTAAAATCTGCAGCTGAAAGAACTAATGCACTCTTAAGAATGGCCTTTTGTTTATCAAAAGCCTCCTGACATTTGTCAGACCAACGAAGCGTCGCCTTTTAACACGACATCTACCATCTTACTCACTGAAAACATTCACTGCGCGACCATTTGATTGTCCATCGGTTGTTTTGTTATTTCTGTTTTATCATGTGCGGTGTCCACAGACTGTTGAATATACAAAGATTGCCTTTAGGTCTGCTGACTATTGTCAATAATTACAGTCTATACAATGACATTTGCATAATAAGTGTTACGAATCTATAATCATAAACTAAGTAGCCGAAAGAAGCAAAACAATTTAATTACTAATGCTAAAATTAAAATGTGAGAAGAACTTATGATGTGAATCTAAAATATTCATGATAAAGTTCAATGAAACTAGAAAAGAATGAAAAGTTCTGAATGAGAATGATGACGTTGTCAAAATGGCGTTGTTCAGAACTGCTTTGAATACTTCACAAAAGTTCCAGAATAACATCACTTTATATTTCCGCTGACCAGTCTAAACACGTTTTCCTGTCGTATAAGATCTGAGTACAACGTACAACAATCTGCAGTCTTACAACATGAATACAAGAAAAAAGAATGACTCCACATATCAGATCAAACTACTCAAGTTATTACGAAAATGATTAACAAATGGAAAAATGGAAAATTACTTAATTCTTTTAGAACCGTCCAAACGACACCAGCCAATGAGAAATTAACCCAAAGTCTTCAACAAGTCTGATTATTAAGACTACTATTAGCAATTGTCAACACATACGTATTTATTTATAGATCTTATATTATTTTACGCACTTAAAATTTATAAATCAGACCTTAGTCACACAGGAAAAATCTAACTAACAATAATAGAAAATTACTACAATATACAACCGTGAATAATAAATACAAAACTTAAAAAAATCATATGCCAGGAGTTAAAAAAATGTTGATATACACAGTGATGTCTTAAGGCATAGGCACGCGAGGCACGTGCATAGGGCCCATGTAGAAGAAATGGAAATGCAATGCAATACTATCTCTCTCTCTCTCTCTCTCTCTCTCTCTCTCTCTCTCTCTCTCTCTCTCTCTCTCTCTCTCTCTCTCTCTCTCTCTCTCTATATATATATATATATATATATATATATATATATATATATATATATATATATATATATATATATATATATATATATATGAGACTGAAATATTGAGGCGCTATTCTAGTTACTTTTAAGGTTAGAGTTTGTGTCTATGAACCCCAAACTTCTTAAAACGGCTCTGGATATACATAACAATAAGAAAGCTTTCCAGTAGAAGCATCATGCTGCCGTGAACAAAAGTATCCATTTCTTTGTTTTCATTTAGTGGTTGTGAGAAATCAGATCAACCTACATTCCATCATTTTTAAAAAGACATACAATACACAAAGATAATGCGCAAATAACAAAAAAAATCAAATGACTTTCAAAATATAGTTTTCTCGGTCATTATCCTGTCCTTAAAGTACTAAAACTATCTAATAAACCATGCAAAAACGAAATACGCATAACAATTAGCTATGACAAAAATGAAAAAATCAATGCAATTAATTTAGCTTATGGATTCCACCAAGAGAATTTGCATCAAATGCTACATTTATTTTACGATGCCTAAATAATACCCTGATCTTAAAGTTATAATTCTGATGCAGCATGTTTTATTTCACTTTTCAGTTTTATATCATTTGTTAGGCGTAAGGGTATCATTAATATTTGTCTTCGCATCATAATTGTTTTTAAAAAAAAGTCTTTTGCTTTGTTGTTTTGATTGCTTTTTATTTTGTCTTCGATTTATTTATTTATTGGGGGAGTGTCTTTCACATTCGCTAACATCATCACCTTCTTCGCGTTTCAAACCTAACGGAACTTCAATAACGCGGCGTCAATATTTATGTAGGCGATTATGTGTTGCTCGCACAGCATGAGTCATGTAGTTCATAGTGTTCTTTAAACTCCCAATAATTCCGTAAATTTCATCGACTTTAAGATCTAACGACATATCCTTCATTTTTTTTTTTTTTTTAGGAAATATTGGAATTAGACTGAGTATAAAAAATTATTCACTTTCAGAGTATTATAAAGACCGTACGACCCCTTCCATAAAAATGAACTCATCCAGTATTCTGCAAGAGGCGCTGAGCAAGGTCATCGTCAATGCTTAAAAATCCGTTTGGCTTAAAACGTGACGAAAATGATAGTGTTAGCGACCGCTTGGTGATAATTGAGTTACAAATAATAAATCAGTGAATACAAGTTATGTAGATTTTTCTAACTCTGTGGTTTTCGAATGTGCGTTTTTAAATACTTGATGGCTTCGTTGTTTAAATATCACTGTGGGGAAACAACTTGCATTTTTCAGTTTAAGTATACAAATTATTTTCTGAATATCTTGCTGATGTGTTTTGAAATTCTATATAACTAGAAAACAATTATCTTGATTCTTCTTTTGTGCGTGCAGAAATGTCAATCAATGAATGTATCATTACTTTATATTTAGGCATTTGTCTCTATTCTGGGCCAGTGCAAGGGTATGTTGCGCTTTTGGCAAACCTTACACCTTCCGCTACACCCAACCACCCCACCACCCCACCACTCCGGTTTCTTCGCTTTTTATAAACTGTTCATTAGTATTAATACACGTTCGGCTTGATAACTTATTAATTTAATTATTTACTCTATATTATAATTGATAATAAATGAATAACCTGACAGTGTATTTCGTTTTAGTGTCTTCCAAATCTTTGCGCCAATTAGTTCGTTTACTACGTTAATGCGGCCGTGTCTCTATAATTAAAATGCAAACACTTGCAACAATTGCTTGTGTAGCTAGCTGTTCAGTTTTGACATTTCTTTGTGCATGGTCAAAGAAAGACTATTCAGTCTATGTGTATGGTCAAAGAAAGACTATTCAGTCTATGTGTATGGTCAAAGAAAGACTATTCAGTCTATGTGTATGGTCAAAGAAAAACTATTAAGTCTATGTGTATGGTCAAAGAAAGGTACTTCTACATTTAACATATCTAAACAATTCAGCCATTGAACAATATTGGACGCATAATTTAGAGAAACAAATCCTCCAAACTCAAGAAAATAAATTACTTTCAAATATCCTTTCTTACCCCATGATATGGTCAACATTAACCTCTGATGACAAATTATGTTCTAAACAATGTTTCGAATATCCTAGAACAGTTTAAGGTTTCATTTCAAAATAAAAGGGAGACATAAAGGCTTTAGAACAATATTGTATTTTAAACATAACAATTGCAAATTTTATGTGTAGTACATTCTACTGCACCTTTAATATGGAGAAAAACGTTGCAGATTTTAACAATGTTCCATCATTATCATCATTCTCATCATTGCTACAAAGTTATCATTTTCATCATACTATTAACGTCTTTGTTGTCATGGTCTTCTTTATAGACCGAATGATGGATAGACATAGTTAAATCTTTAGATCTCGACAATGCTTTGTACCAAGATAAACGATTTAAAAAGAAAAAAAAACCAACATAATGCTGCATAGTTCTACGTTCGCGGTTTACACCGTCGGTGGAATTTCAAAAATAAATTCAGCTTCTAAAAAGTTAACCCTGAATTGGTATCTTTTACTTTTATCAACATTTTGACCAGTAGTTATGATCCGTGTCATTCGCTCTGGAATGGTCTTTAATGCAGTTTGTATCAAAAATGTTTATACAGATACTTTAGTGGTATTTTCAGTTGTATGTCCTTAAATGCCTCTCCATCCAAGCTATAAGATGTGGTAGGATGTTCACATTCATAAATCACATTTTGTGTACCACATGAGATGTATTGTTTTTTTAATTTTAAGAGTTTATATTTCTCATAAAAAAAAGTATTGCCAGTACAGACTGTCACATCTTGTATTATGTATATTTTCCCAATTTTACAGCATAAGTCAATTGCTTCATGCAAATAAATAGACTATTGATAAGTGTATGTGATATTTATTTCTCATAGCATGCAAACCTCCATATCAATGACCACTATCTAAGTCAGCAGCAGAGATGGTGAACAGACAACTTTGCCTGAGACGTTTATTTAAAACAATAACGGTTCCTGCAGAGGCTGTGAAAAAAAAACGTCAACAACGCTAAACCAAAGTCTCTAGCTTTTTTATTTCCACACGGTTATGTATTTAATCGTATAATAAAATCTTTTGTTAGCTTATTTTTGTTGACGATTTTTTTATGATTTTGTAAGGCGATTTTGTGTACTCGTAAAGCGACTCAATTGTTGTCCTTCACCCTCTCTGCTGCTATTGATAGTCAAGGGGAGTTTAACCAAATATTTTATCTAGACCTACACGATATCTTGATCTTGGATCATGTAGATTTATCGTTATAAATCCAAACGGAACAGAATGTGCTTTAGAAAAGCAATTTTTAAATTTATTCATATCCATGTCCCCTGAACAATAATAAATAAATAAATATAATAATAATAAATATTATGGAGAGTATAATTATCTACTCCATTAAACACAACCAAAATATTACAGTTATCTCTGATCACCTTAGGTATTTGTGTATATCTTTGAGTAACATAAATCACGTCTGTATTTTTGTGTCTACCTCGAGAAAATATTCTAGCTGGATTAGATTTTTTGTCCAGCATCACATCATCATATACTACGAGATTATTAATGAATCCATCTAAGTCATCTACAGACGTGGCTTCATCTATATCTGTGACAAAGTCAATAATATCGTTACTGTTTTTATTAACTGATTTTGCTTTCTCGTTAAAGTCCTTAAGTACTTCGTAACAATGCTGATCATCTACTGACGGTGCTATTAAATATAGTTTGTTCCATCTCAACCACCTCATTAATAAATTTAATAATAATTGTGTTTTACTTGATCCAGATGGACCTATTATAATCATTCTTATCGAATGTGGTAATTCTGGATGATGCTTCACTGGTTCCTGTTTTTGTGTAGCCGAAAAGTCAATTATTGTATCCATATTATTAATAACATGAGTCTATATTGTGTTCGATGTAGATCATCTACACCCACCACTGGATTGACAATAATAATAACAAAAAATAAACGACATGCATTAACAGGTAAATGTATAAAATGTGGTACACCATCGTGGTAAAATTTAACCGTTCTTTCTCGTGGAAATACAGTTACAGCATCAGTCCATGCATGCGCGTTATGATCGATAATATTTATAGGAGCTCCTCTAGATTTATATTTTGTTTTGTGCAAAATCTCTCCTGTCAACGTCTTCACTGTTATTGGAAATCTTAATAACTTTTCTAGCTCAGCAACGTCGCTAATAGACGCTCCAGTGTCCTTAACTTTTTCAGCCCACATATTTATTTTTTTACGTCTTAAATCTGTTAAACCGTTTCCCCAAATTGCGTTTGTGAAGTGTTCTACAATTCGCTCTGCTACAAAGTTTATTCTTGACTCTTTCATTTTCTTGAGATCCTTTACGTCAGGTTTATCATTTAACGGATAGAGCGCGTTCACAACAGCAGTTACTGGATAAGATCGCTCATAACACAGCTTGTCTATTCCAGTCAGTATTCCTGGTTTTAAATTTTTACCAAGGATAATATTATTCCCTGACTTCTGGACTGATTCGCGTTTGTCTGGGATGATCCAGATTTCATCCTCTGTATTAACAATAAATTTTACTACAAATATTTTATTCCGAACATCGAGGTAGTCAATGATTTCTCTTGCTCGTTTGTCATTAATAGCATAGATATCAGTTACAATCCTGAATGTGGACCACACATGAACTGCACCATCATGGCGGAACTTCATCTTGACTTCACTAATGCGTTTAGTTATATCCGCATTCGTTAAAGCTAGATCTTTCATCGAGAAACTAAATTTGTGTAGCCTGTCAAGATCAAATCTAGATGCGGCAGGCTCAATTGCGGATAATTCCTGCATATTATAATTAAGGCAAACATATATCTAAATAGAAGCATTAATTATTTATATATGATTCAACCAAATCACAATTGCTGCTGGCTTAAGATTGGCCACACGTCTCCGTGTAGCAAAAATTGTGTAAACGACTTCTGCTGTTGTCACATGCAATTCGTTAGAAACGGAAGTGTAGGACCTACACCGTGTATACGGTGTGGTGTTGGTGTGCGAGGAAAGACGCACCTTTGTGCGCAATGTGGTGGTAAAAGATACCGGTTTCATTATTGTTAGGTTGTTTTGGTAATTGATCGCGCATAAAAACTCATCTGAAGTTTTTTATATTTAGTTTTTAGCAGCATCGAGTAAATCAAAATTTAATAGTGGAACTATTATCGAACTGTTCCTAGTCTTAGACCTTTTCCGTACCACGAGGGCGGTGTTCCTGGAAGTATTAGGCCTTTTCCGTACCATGAAGGCAGGGTCCCTGGCCATCTGAGACCTTTTCCCTTTTTTGATTCCCTGCCCAGTTGCTTTCTTTAACGCCATTCCAGCAGCGGTACCAACAGCGCCTAACGCAGCTGCTTTTGCACCAGCAGGGGCTGCAGCAGCTATTAATGCTGGTATAGCTGCGAGAAGGGGAAATATATCACCTGTTTCAAAAGTATCTTTGATAACGCCTGCAGAAAGACTAAGTTTGACACATTTATTTGACTTTTTTGCTTCATTAAAGTTTTTGAATTGTCGATCGGTCAACGGTAATTTATTTGAACCGCTCATCTGTTCTTTTTTTCAACGATATTCTTATTCCACAGTTATTATTTGATGCTGATTGCAATCTTTTGACCTGACCAGGAGTCAGACTCACACTAACGTGATGATATGACATTATCAATATTATGAGCGATCAAATTACATTTTACATGTTCTCTACTGGCACATTAATGACTCTCATTCGTCCACCAACACCTTCGAGTAACATTGATTTATCACTGTGTATAACAGCAATGGCTCTGTAATTAGGAATAGCTCCAACATCTCTATCAATATGAGCTCGAAAATGTATATCAACTACTGATTGTCTGGTTAAATCTAAATGTTCTAGTGAAAAGTAATAAATCGGAAACAGCGTTGTAAAATCTAGTTGTGATATTTTTAAACCAGCATCAATGTTTTGATCACGTCCCATGAATGTCATTAATCGATGATACGCACGTGCTATATGATTTTGATCGAACTTTAACAAAATATCCTCGGAATGTTCTTGATGTCCATTTATTCTTAGTGAAACCTCAGAAACACCGAGTTTATCAAAACTCATAATACTTTTATCTTGATCGTTTATTTTTGCAGTATTTTGAAGCGCAATAAATATATGTTGCGGCGCAGAAACACCTTGCTGAGAAGCTATTTGCCATGTGAATAAACCGTTAATTGTACTCTGAACACTATCTGTGGTTGTTGTGAACCATGATAACGCTGATTTACCACCTGGACTCATAAAAGATAGTAACCGATCTTCTTCAGATATTGATGGAGTCATTATTGGTGACAACCACAGGGAAAGTTGGGTCAGTATAACTCTACCAACATCAGCTGCACAAGGTCGCCAGATTGCACCATCATCAGTGCTTTTTAGCACGAGTGCAATTGTATGTTTAGCTCCAAAAATAACCTTTCGTACATGTCTGCAGAATCCAAAGATATGTGACAGTGGAATTGCACATGAACCTGTTCTTCTAGCACCTTTTAACATTGATTTACGCACTGCAAATCCTTAGTTAAAATTTGCATTCATCGATAAAACTGCAAGTGTAGTGTTGTCCCCGGCGGCATTTCTCACATTAACAATAGTCATGTTTCTACTTTCTGGAAAATCAGTAATATACCAGCTGATCTTGAGTAATCATTGCTGTATCTTGCAAGACCAAGTATTGTTGAAGCAACGTCAACGTCTTTTTGAATTGATTCAATATTTTATCCGTCAATCATGTATGTAGTGCTATCAAACAACGCCATAATACCATTATTAACAAAACCAACAGTAACATCGGCTGCATATGCTACTGGTGCTGCATCAATAGCGTTATTTAAAACTTCACCTTCGACCTCAATAAATGCTTCAGCGGGTATAAAATATCTACTTGTATCCTGAACCTGTAATTCGATTTGTCCACGCTGATCTGGAATTCGGGCGTCACAAGAATAATACTGATAATCGCGCACAGACTCATCTTTGAGAACTGGTGCGTCCATGTCAAATGCTGGGTCAGATATGCGCTTGAACATCTTTATTATTATCATCTTCGTATAACACGAAGACCACTTCGGGAAGTGAGACCACTTCCTGCTATCAGACTAGCGGTTATATTTTTTCTTTTACCGACACTGGAACATCAACTAACTCCGCTAGTTTTTGATTAGCGGCTTGATTTATTATTTTACTTACACCTGCGGGCATCACTTCAGTGCTAGGTAAGTTCACTGGTTGAAGTCGGACGGGTTGTGATCTGCGTATTAATCGCGTTAGTCTATCTTTGATCGCTGAGAATGCTTTGCTAGCAAGTTTACCAGCAGCGTCTATACCTTTTTCACGAACAACATCCATAGCTTTCATACCAAGCTGCTTTGCAATTGGTATTGCTTTTGAGGCCATTCTTCTAAACAGACCATGAACAATATCACCTAGTTCATCTCTGTAGGTTGCTTTGTATACTGGTAATCAAGTGTTTATTACCCTAACCATGGTAGGTCCACGTTGTGCACCATGCACAATCATTTTATTATTAATTGACTTTATCACTAATTGTATCTAATCACTGTGACTTAGACACTATAATAATATTCGGCAATTTCATTAATGAGTGATCGATACACATCAATGTCCATAATACAGCCACTAAATAATCGTTTACAAATATCAGATGCTTCATTAATAATTTCTGGGGAATTATTACCAGCTCGTTTTCTTCCAATCAGAATTTCCAGTCGTTCAACATCAGCAAGGACATTATTGGGACAAGTAATAAGACCATTCCCTAGGCCACTTCCAGTTGCACCAGAGTCTTGAAATACTTCTTCAATTGGGTTCGGTGGTAATGTTTTAATTGATTTGGATGCTCTTTTTGGTGGTACTGGATAAACACGAAGTGATTGCTCGAATGGTTTTGGTTCTTTTTGTTTTGGAGGTTTTTACTTTTTTTTTTCTCCTCTTTTCTTAATTTTTTAAATTCATTAATTACCCTAACATAATCCTGATATAATGAATCACCAGCTCTAGCTTGATTAACATTCATGCGTATGCGATATAATACTTTACACCATTGTTCACGGTTTTTAATATCTTTAGCGTGTTCAGGTTTCATTAATTTACTTCTTTGACTAAAACTATCCAAAGCAAATTCAGCTAATTGATCTATATTTTTAATGCCATTAATTACCTTAACAGTTTCTTCATTAAATTTATCTATTAATTCAACTTCTGGTTCAGTGGCTAGTACTTCAGTACCTTCTTCTGCCTGGTCCATATCTTGGTTGTTTTCGGGATTGGCATCGTAGCAGCTATTTCTTCTGGAAGTTCTTCAAGAATCGTTTCTGTTTTCTTAGTTCTTTCTGCTATTTTTTCAATTGTTTCAGCTGTTTTTTCTAACACCGGTTGAACACCTTTAATGGTATCACTGAGAGGTTTAAATAATTGTTTTGTATCCTCCTCAAACGCAACTTGAGATTCCTGACGCGATTGTAGTTGTTGCTTAACAGAATCACGAACAGGTAGATATTTTTTTAATTGCCTCTAGTCGCTCTCGAGCTAATTTAGCTTAGTGTGGTTCTACAATACTCATTATTGATAATATTTATAATGGCTGTTTAATTCATAGCAGCAGAGAGGGTGAAGAACAACAATTGAGTCGCTTTACTAGTAAACAAAATCGCATTACAAAATCATGAAAAACGTCAACAAAAATAAGCTAACCAAAGATTTTATTATACGATTAAATACATGACCGTATGGAAACAAAAAAAGTTAGAGATTTTGGTTTAGTGTTGTTAACGTTTTTATTTTCTCTCAGCCTCTGCAGGAACCTTTGTTTTTTTTTAATAAACGTCTCAGGCAAAGTTGTCTGACGACAAATAGATTTGGAGCATTTTTTGCAGGGGTTGAAATTTTAAGTTCTTCTATTGCACATTCGCTATTTAGTGCTGTACGATATTTTCTTTAAGGACACGCTATTGCTAAACTTTAAAGCTATCTTTTTCGAGACACAGTACTGATTTGTACATTAGCAATGACCCCTAATTTCTATTTGTTTATCAGTACATTTGCGCCATACAGTGCTTGTGTGGGTGTGTGGATATAACTGTATTTGCATGACGATATGTTCATATAAAATGCTCACTATACATGCAGATCCAATAAGTTGCGTATTTGGTTGAAAATTAAGCATTTCTTACCTTCTATTAGCAATGAATATATATATATATATATATATATATATATATATATATATATATATATATATATATATATATATATATATATATATATATATATAATTAAAGAGAATCGCTTAGTGTTTTCTGCATCAAGCAATGGGGAAAAAGGACGTGATGGGCAAATAATAGATAACAGAAAATAATATAAAAGTGATGATTAAAAGAAAATTTCAAAAAAGTTAAGATAAACATTGTCGAAAACATCTTTATGACATAACAAAATGGTCTGTGCATTGTGATCGACGCATATAACTTATTTTATTGTTGAAAAGTTGCCGTTGCCATAGATACAGAAATAGATTGTGTTGGATTGGCTTTGTGTTTTACGGCACAGAAACTCGGGAATGTTATTTAGTGCCGAGAGAATTGGTGTAAAGTACCTTGCACAAGGACACATCATCGTGACTGATACAGCCTGGTCGTATGGTAGGAATCGAACCCACACCTATTTGGTCATGAGTCTGGCACGCTGACCATCGAGCCCGCAGTACTCTTAAATGAGAAGAACAACGCACATTCTTTTGAACCAACTAAATTTGTTGTTAGGCAAAAGACTTTACTCAAGTTGTATGAGTGACAGCCGAACCGCCCCTCCCGCTTACTCAGCTCCCGACCCCCCAAATAAGCATGTAATAATGTAGCAATAAGAACGTTTCTTGATGTTAGTTTTTTATCGTTAGAAGGTTAAAGTTTTATCTTTAAAATTATTACAATGCATGAGTTTCTGGAGTCTTTTTTTCCCGTGCCTTAATCGATGATTCCGCTCCAAAGACCGCTCACTTGCTTGTATACACCCCCATAACAATAATTTGTGGATCCTCGCTGATTATATCTGTTTGATTTTGTTTGCCGTAAGGCGAGCCGCAGCTTTTGAAAAAAAAAAAGACTTTTATAAATATAGATTTAATTTATAAGTGTTGTTTACATCACCGTTTTATTGCACACTATAGTTAGGATAAAGAAAGAGTGTTTTTCTTTGCTGTCCTTTACGTCAAGATAAGCAATCTTACCAGTTATTTATGGATGATCGTAAGTAAATGGCCTTTATATGTATTTTGAACAAATGATATTTCTGCCAGTTTAAAGCTGTTGCCATAGAAAGAGACAAAGACATTCAAAGATTGATTTGCCTCTCCTTTCGTCAAACAGAACATGTCTCATGCATCTTATTTTAGAAACGCACAGATAATGGCGTCGCCCTGTCACCACGTGCCTTCAGAATCACCATAGTGCAAGTGTTTAGAAATCATTAAAAGTATAGAAAAGCACAGCTGGGTGTCGCGATGTCGCACATGCCCTCAAAATTATCGCAATACAGGTATGCAATAATGATTATAAGTCTAGGAAAGTACATCTAATGGACAGGTATCATCAGCTTATTGTTTGTGTACTCTTTGCACCCCCTCTGCAGATGGACATCACAAACACATGTTAAAACCATCGTCAATTTTTTTCTTTCCTCCCATTCTTCTACTTCTTCCTCTTCTTCTCTTAACAACAACAACAATAATAATAATAATAATAATAATAATAATAATAATAATAATAATAATAATAATAATAATAATAATAATAATAATAATAATAATAATAATAATAATAATAATAATAATAATAATAATGTGTGTGTGGTTTGCATTTTTAACGTAGCTTTAACAATTTTTATGACATAACGCTACGATGTCTGCGTGAGGCAGTTTATGATGTCTAACACTGGGGCATCATACCGCAGACTTGTAGCATGATGTCCAACCCAGTCACATTATCCTGACACCAGGCCGACCAGTCCTAACACTAACCCCTTAATGCTGAACGCCAAGCGAGGTATAATTTTTGTAAGTCTTTGGTATGACTCAATCGGGGATCGAACCCATGACCATTCGCATCCGAGGCGGACGCTCTAATCACTAGGTAACTGGATAGGTCAATAATAATAATAATAATAAAAATAATAATAATAATAATAATAATAATAATAATAATAATAATAATAATAATAATAATAATAATAATAATAATAATTTAGATAACATAGGCTACATATATAGCTGAAATAAAATAGTATAAACACGAAACATAAAATTTTTTGGATTAATACATTGACTCTAGTTTTGATATATTTTGCTAGATAAACAGCAAAAATATGTAAGATATTAATATTTTGATTAAAATATTATTGATTCACTTGATGAAGATATAAAATTTTATGTGATCTGCATTGCAGTAAACGCATTTAGGCTAATAGGCATTTGTAAAATTGTTATAGACCTACATGGGACATTTAACAGCAACGTAAAACTTATCTTCTATATCTACACAAAAATGGGACAGTCTTGCAACGTAAGGGGATATTTTTAAAATCTAGCTATATATACTTGCATAGAAATGGTTTCTAATTTTTTTATATTAATTGCATTTAAACACTCTGAATTATTTCAAACTATCTATATGGTATTGACAACTCAAATAGTTCATAATCTTATTACAGAATAGTAATCGAGCCATTGACTTCAACACTCGATTTTCTTCTTGTGGCAAAATATTTTTACAACTTTGTTTTGAATATAAAAGAGGTTCTCATCACCAACTGCTTGATTAATTCAAACCTCTCACAATTGTAGGTTATAGCTTTATTTTGGGAATTTATCATCGGTCGTTTTTAATAATTTGAACTAGTATCTAAGAATTTTATTATATTGTACTACCTGGATTGGTATATCACCTGACTCATAGATAAAAAGTATTCTGAGTGTGTTTTGTAATACTAATAATATATTTAAACAACGAAGTATTTAAGCCACAGTACCATTTACGTTGTAAAAAGTCTAAACTTCTGAACCATAATTCAAGATTGTTTCAAGTTTAGTATTTAGTAGAGTTTCTTGTAGACAGTTAACCAAACCGATTAATATCAGCCTTCAGACTACGTAGTGTCTTTCCTGCTTATGTTGCTAGCGTTTTGTGACACAGTTGAGAATACGCAACCAAGATATTTATAATAAGACACCCTCTCTATGACGCAATCACCAAAAATACCAACTTTTATCTCCTCTCAAATCTTTTCGAAAACTACGATTTTAGTTTTTCTCCTTTTTTCCTTTTCCTTTTTTTTTTGTTGTTGTTTTCATGTTCATCTGTGTTTTTTAATTATTTTCTGTCAGGTCATTTTGCGTTTTCACACAAGCTTTGCATATAAGGCTTTTAGTATTGTAAGCATCTTACTACTAGTATTTTCATTTACTAATTTATGATGAAGATCCTGTCAATACGATCGAATTTTTTTCCGAATTCGCAGAAAAGATCATAATCAAAAACGATCATAAAATATATCTTTGTTTATTACTACAATTTACGTCTAAATATTTTCTTTCATCTCGTTAGCCAGTCATTCTTTTAAAACTGAAGTAAATATTTTGCTGAGGACTGGTATGAATGAATGCTGTAACGGCTATTGTTCAGAACTTTATGTGTTTTATAAGATCAAATAATTTTACAATAGGTACCATGATATTTTCAGATGCCTTTAAAGAGGTCTAAAAAGTTCATCAAAATCACTTGATTATTCCAGACATTAAAGCCCCAACGCTGTCGTCTTTCATAAGTTTCACCATTTTTCAAATTTAATTACAGTTTGAAAGGATTGAAACAATGCAATAAAAAATAGCTGACATACACCTTTGTTGAAATAATCAAGATGTAACGTTTAAACGGCGTTCGAATGCTCAGCGTAGACTTAATAGGTACCACCTCTTAATTCAGTCAACAAAATCGTTCGTAACTTAGTTGTTGCATATTTCTTTGAGGGGGGGGGCGAGGACCAAAAGTAGAGATATGATACAATCGACAAATTTTTTTAGTGTCTAATTTAATAACACAATTATGACGTGGTTCACAAATTCATAAAAGAGGGAATAAAGAGAGGTAAACCCGTGTTTGTAATCCAATCTGGGAAAATAATGCATGCACTAAATGAAAATAAAACTCGGGTGGTGATCTCTTGTGGCACTTTGAATATAACGAAACTGCTCTGAATACAAATCCGTCATAGCGTTGTGTTGACTTCTTTATATTAACAACGGCGATGTCATCACGTCTTTTGTACAGCTTTCGAAAGAAGTCGATTTATCCACGGATGTCGCCGATCGACTTTGGATTAATTCACATGTCGGCTCGTTAAAGTAACACAAAGAAAAGAGCAAAACCAACAAGCTTTGTAAACTTAAAAAAAAAATAATTTATTTCTATAGAAAGCACGGCGAAAAGGTATCAACATGAAACAAGACTTATGATTTAAGAAGAAGATTTAAACTTTTGTCCTAAAAGTGTGAAAACAGATAGGTCTTGTGACTAAACAGTTCTAAATTAATGTAGTCTGAATCTCCATTCCGTTCAAAGATGGCGGATGATGACGTCAAACGAAAATACACAAATGTCCAGAATTTTCACTGTGAATCACAATTTGTACTGACCAGTTCTGATTCAGACATAATTTCAGGAAATGTCTTTATCCAAAGCCAGTTGTGTAGTTATCCAAGGAAAATATTCTTTGAAAGGTAGATGAAATACGGCTATCACCAATAACAAGAAACACGTTGTTCTTCATACGTACGAACGAACAACTCTTACCAGCACAGGAAGATGTTATGATATACTTACATGTTAAAATATGAATCTCAGCTTTGACTGACTATTTCGCAGGTACATGTGCATTTAAAGCAAACTAATACGTCACCACATGCACACGCATGAAGAAATCATGAAGATTTCGAAATCTAGTCACATCGCAGTATAGAATGTCAACAAGTGTTATTAAAAATGACAGTGTTCACAACCAATCATTTGCATAGCTATTTCCGACTGTTTACTTAATATGACAAAATCATCATTCAAAAATCGTGCTTACGCGAGTCACATTTACGTTTTAAATAAACACGATGTTTATAACAAAACATCAGATCCTGAGAACATAATCACTATTATAATAATAATAATTATATTTAAATATGTAAAAATTAAAATTAAATAAAAATGAAATAAAAATAAAAAGTAGAATAGAAATTTTTTTAAAAAAATTCAAATTTCAACTCATGTAATTTAACTCCAGGGTCGAAACATCAGTTTGAGAGAGAAATTATATGGCTCATAATGTGATGATATGTAGATATTGTCTGGTTTTAATAGAACTCAATGATATTTAAGACCAGTATTTTTCAAGATTCGTTATTATTCAGATGATTTGGAATATACGACGTCGCACTTAATGGTAGCATTGGTTTTTTTAATATCATATCTCTTCTTCTGCTTCTTCTTTGCCTTCTTCGTCTTGTTAATAATAATAATAATAATAATAATAATAATAATAATAATAATAATAATAATAATAATAATAATAATAATAATAATAATAATAATAATAATAATGTTGTAACATAAAACATATATGAAGGGAGAATTAATTGAAAACAATTTTTAAAGAACAATAATTAGTATTTACACTTTATTATTTAATTTAATAATAAATTTGAATTACTTTTATTTTTCTATTGGATGGTCATACGTAATGCAGAAATGAAACGAACCAGAATTTGGTAAGGTCCCATGTATTGTTAGAAATCCAACCATTTTGTGATATCTACATATCTGTCATGAACATACTTTAAAAGAGCTTTATTGATCCCCTAGACTGTATAATAGCTTTGTGTCTAAAATGATCTTATTGAAGAGTATCGTGCTCCCCAAAAATTAGAAATGTCTTAAAAAGAGGATACTTAAAAAAACTTCTTTCATTTTGCATAACACACATGTCAATAGTGGTGTCGACAAAGCAGCTTCAACGTTCTCTGTCGTACGTCATTGTCGTTCGTCTTCAGGATCAAAGAAACTTTAATTGGTTATTTTGTCTCATAGCTGCTTTCAAACTTGGTTCCTGTACCCATATCATTGTTTTATTCTTTTGAGATAACGCAGAGGGACTATTACAGCCCTTCCACGATGTTTTTCTTTATTGTTTGTAACGATTGACTCCACATGAGTACGTCCTGTTTGGATGCTTAGTGACTTTCTTGTTCAAACCCCACCCACCTTTATTTATCTCGTAAATTTGTTTTTATTCCTATGAAAGGATGTTTTCCTGATTTATTGAAATTTAAAAAAGGTGATTTATTTCCTGTAAAATAAATTCAACATCGACTACGGTAGTTATGTTCTTAGCTATTAATCTATTTAAAATTCGGTCCTTGGTTATAGTAGTCGTTGTTGTTGTTATTGTTGCGCCATCGCCTTCCATATTGAAACCTCATCGAGATTCGAACCTGGATTCAATTAGAGCTGTGTAGTGATGTGACTTATATTTTTCAATTCTAGGATTAATTTGTGGATTATTTTCACAAACCGTAGGTCTCATCTTTCATTTCTACATTGTATTTTATGAAAATAAATTATTGATGTTAAAATTTGCAAAGTTTGTTGACTACACTATTTTTTATACGAGCCTACAAGTACCAAAAGAAAATTGGGAGCTGGTCCTTGGATATTTGAAGTTTGGCTAAATATTTCAGAAAATTGTTTTTGATGTTTAAATTTCACATGTTTTTAAATTCCAAGTACTATTTTACATTTTATTTAAACTCTTTATCCCTAAATTTAGTGAAAAACTACAGACTTTCATTCACAATGTCAACAAAAGTGGAGATTGTTCTTTCTAGTCCAACTCAGGAGCAGTTAGTTTGAAAAAAAATACCAGTTGCTTGAACATACCAGAAAATAAATCTTTCTGAAGCTAAAAATTCCTTGACGAAAGAAGAAATTGAAAACATTTTGATTCAATATTTGATAGAGAAGAATGTTCTTGATAAAATTATTTTGGCTTCGGTCAGTAAGTTGGTATCAGACACTGACATTAAAGTAATGAAATTAAAAAGAAATGCAAGATGGAATTGAAGTTAAGGAATCTCGAGCTTCAAAACGTAAAAGAAATATGCAGTTACAATTTCAGACAGGAGAGAGAGAGAGAGAGAGAGAGAGAGAGAGAGAGAGAGAGAGAGAGAGAGAGAGAGAGAGAGAGAGAGAGAGAGAGAGAGAGAGAGCGAAGCAGTTGCAATTGCAATTTGGAAGAGAAAGAGAGAGAGAGAAAGAGAGAGAGAGTCACAATGTAAAAAAGAGGTATGATCGAAACAAATGCAAATGAAGCTACAAAAAGAACAAATACAATTCGTGTTTCAAAAGGAACAAATACACGTACAGATGCAATTAGAAAAAGATAAGGATGAAAAGCAATGTCATATTATAATTAAAAAATGGAGCTGGCAAGTGAAAAGCACCAATACACCTCACATAGAGATTCAAATTTTGACATTACAAGAAATATCAGGTTAGTTCCCACTTTTAGCAAACAGGAAGTAGGCAAATATTTTATGTATTTTGAAAAAGTTGCTGAAAATTTAAAGTGGCCAAGAGAGTACTGGACTCTATTATTATTATGTGTACTTATTAGTAGAGCACGTGATATTTACATTTCACCGTCAGTAGAAGAAATTTCTGACTACGATGTGGTTAAGGACTTATTTTAAAGGGTTATGAGTTTTGCATGGGAATTTGCACAACAATTTGATTGGTGGTGCTCTTCTAAAAAGGTAACCGAAGACCACGAAAGTGGCAGGCAAATCATGTTAGTAGAAGTGTTTAGGAACTGTGTCCATAGTGACATAACAATGTATCTTGAAGAGCATGTAAGTGAAACCTTGGAAAATGACGCTGTCGCTGTTGACAAGTCTCTTAACTCATAAAGTTCTTGTTGTAAGCAAGACTTTCACTTAGAAGTCTACTGGTAGAAAGGTATTTCAGCTTAATACGACTCCTCCTTAAACTCAAAATGGCACAACTTCAAAATCCTTGTCTCTACCTAAGAGGACCTGTTGCAGGAAATAAGGACACGTCATTTTTGATTGCTTCAAATTGAAACAGGCCTCAGAATTCATTTGCACCTATCCTAAATGTCTTATTTCTAAGAGGCCAAGATTGAAGTCATGTATTGAAAGCAATATATTTGTTGGGTCTAATAAACCAGTCTGATTTTATTATGGAAAATTATGAACCAGAGCTATGGCAAAAAAAACTCTGGAATATGATTTTGACAAGGAAATGATTCTTTCAGCTGACACATGTATTGATCAAGATTTTGATGAGGTTACGTTCACTCCAAATATGGATCAGTCAAAAAAAATTGATAACAGTGATCATCTTTTTACTACACATTTTCTTTTATTCAATCAGTGTGACAAACGACAACCATTTGTCGTCAAACAGGAAAAAGATGTTTGTTTCAGAGGGTGATTAGTGAAATTGAAGCTACTAAAGTATGTCTATTGTTTCATTGAAAATGTAATTCTTATGAGAAATTGGAGACCTCCTGAGGTACCTATTAATGACGAATGATCAATGAACTATTATATTGTAGTTCCAAATTCATACAGACAGGTAATACTTAGTTTGACCCATGAAACTCCTGTGGATCGTCATTTAGGGATATATAAAATTTATCACAAGATCTTGACGCACTTTTATTGACCAAAATATCAAAGGTGATGTCTGTAAATTTTGTAGATCTTGTTATACTTGTCAAATGGTAGGAAAACCCAATCAGAAAATACATAAGGTTCATCTGCATCCTATTCATACATTTAACGAACTATTTAGCAGAATTATGGTTGATTGTGTTGGACCCTTATCTAAGAACAACTCAGGCAACCGATATTTGTTGAACATTATATGTGTGTCAACAAGATTCCCAGAAGCAATTCCTTTGAGGAATATAAAAACCAAAACTATTTTAAAAGCTTTGATAAAGTTTTTATACTCAATTTGGCCTTCTCAAATCTGTTCAATCAGATAAGGGTCAAATTTTACGTCTGAATTTTTCAGGTTGTTATGCTTGAATTTGGCGCTTATCAATTCAAGTCAAAATTGAAATTATGGTTCCACAGAACTTTACTTGATAGAAGTTTTGAGTCTTGTAATAAAGTTCTCTCTCTCTCTCTCTCTCTCTCTCTCTCTCTCTCTCTCTCTCTCTCTCTCTCTCTCTCTCTCTCTCTCTCTCTCTCTCTCTCTCTCTCTCTCTCTCTCTCTCTCTCTCTCTCTCTCTCTCTCTCTCTCTCTCTCTCTCTCTCTGGCTCCTTTTTCAAAGTATTTTTCAAATGAGGTATTATGGCCCTTACAAAGTAAAGAAGAAAATGAATGAGTTAAATTATGTTAATATTATTCTGATCTAAATAAATTAATGGAGTGCTAATTGAAAGATAAAACCAATTAATCATGCAATCAATTTAGTTCTATCTGTCCCACAGACTGGGAATAAAAGTTAAAAAAATTAAATTGGACTCTCTTAAAATTGGAGCAACAAATCTTCGAAATTTGGAAATTATGAAACATCTAGACAAGAAACTTTATATTTACAACAGGAAGAAAGGAATGAACTTAAACAGTTTTCATTAGGACATGATCATTTGTTTCCAGATATTTCTACAAGGACAAACAAAAGTTTTCATGACTCTGAAATTGTGGATTCAAAACCTGCAAAACAACGTCCATACATGATGTTCCCTCTAAAACATGAATACTTTAAAAAGAAATTTCAATATTTGTTGGAAATTGAAATCATAGAGCCCAGTAAAAGTGATTAGAGTTCACCATGTATACTTGTTCCTAAACCGGATGAAACTTTCCGTATGTGGACTGATTAAATGAAGGCGAGAAAGAAAGGATTAATTTCCATTACCAAGAATAGATGTTTATATTGATAAAAATTGGAAATGCCAAGTGCGTCACCAAATCTTACCTTCTGAAAGGATTTTAGCAAATTCCACTAATGGAAAGGGCAAAGAAAATGTCTGCATTTGTGATTCCAGATGGACTCTATCAATATAAAGTAATGCCGTTCGGGATGAAGAGTTTCCCAAGTACTTTTCAACGCTTGATGAATAAGATTACTTTTTTTTAGATAATGCCATCATCTACAATGATACCTGGAAGGAAAAATCATCTAACCAAGATTTGGAAATTCTTCGACACACTTGCTAATGCAAATTTGACAATCAATTTATCTAAAAGTGAGTTTTGCCGTGCTTTTGTAACTTTTCTTGGGCATATTGTGGGACATGGACAAGATAAACATATAGATACTAAGGTTAAGGCTATCTCTGATTTCTCTGTGCCTGTCAGTAAAAAGCAACTGATGGGATTTTTGGGTATAGCTGCGTACTATCGGAAATTTTGTTCTAATTTTTCTAATATTGCTGAACCCCTCAAAAACTTCTTAAGTAAGAAAAACAAGTTTCTTTGGACTGAAAAACATCAAGAGGCTTTTCATTGGTTGAAATCCATACTCAAAAGTGCCTCGTTTCTCACAACTGCAAATTTCAATCAATCTTTCTAAAGTATTTGTTTATGCAAGTGATGCTGGAGTTGGGGCAGTATTGATTTAAGAAGATAGACATGGAGTTGAACACCCAGTGTGCTATTTCCTAAAGAAACTAAATAAGCGCTAAAGAAATTACGTTACAATCGAAAAGGAGTGTCTGGCTTAATTTTTGGCATTACAGCATTTTAATGTTTACATTAGCTCATCTCCTTCTTCCTTTGTTGTGTATAGGGATTCCATCCCATTACTTTCACCGACAAGATGAAAAATAAAAACCAAAGATTATTAAAGTGGAGATTGTTGTTACAAGAATATAATTTTGACATCAGGCACATCAAAGGAAAATGACAATTTGATTGCAAATGCACATTCAGGTTTATAAAAATATTATTTCATGAATACTTTATATAACTGATAAGTTTTCTTGTGTAAATTTGTTTTACCTCGTGTATAATTTACATATAGTAAAAAGAAGCCTTATTACATACTTTTGGTTCTTTATTGCGGAGAGTCACCTATAGTAATTATATTGTTTTTTTTCTTAATATTAAATTCAATTTTCATGTCTTTAAATTTTATTGCAATAATCATGTTCACGGGAGTCGATATTTTTTCAAGTAAATTATGTTTGCATAGAACGTAAAACATTACAAAAGCTTTACTTTTAACCGACCCTGTTTCTCAAACTCGTAAACAATGAATGATCACGATAGGCTATTTCCAAGGTAATATCAGCCCACATTTACCCATGTTGTAAACAGTATTTTTAAGATTCATTTCTATCCTGAGTTTCTGATCTTTTTAGATAGGGATATTCTAAGATACATGACAAATAGCATTTTTCGTTGTGATGTTGAAGTTGGAAATCACGTAGTTTGTCACGTGAAATACCATGTGATCTAAAATCAAGCTTAAGACAGCCATTTAGTATTAATCTCTTTTAGTCGTAAAATAATACCTTCTGGACCTCAGACGTATTTGCTGCTGTTACCATTTTTTGAGTTATTTGTTATTTAAGAACATTTAATATTCTTAGGAAAATGAGTGCTTTTTAATCAAAGCTTTGGACAAAGACACTCAGTGGAAATTATTTGGATTTCTGAAGCCAGGATATTATCCTTGAATCAGAAATTAAACGAGGAACTGTTGTCAGCAGTACTACATCATCTTTAGTCATCGCCTTCCATATTGAAACTTCATCGGGATTCGAATCTGGATTCAATTAGAACTGTTTAGTGATAGGACTTATATTTTTCAATTCTAGGATTAATTTTTGGATTATTTTCACAAACCGAAAATGGTACTTTCTATTTTTACATTGCTTTCTAGAGAAAAAAATAATATTTTTTTTTAAATTAACAAAGCTGATATATATATATATATATATATATATATATATATATATATATATATATATATATATATATATATATATATATATATATATATCATTGATGAATTTCCACTCATTCATCATTAGTGACGTATAACGGTAAAAAAGATAATAATCATCCCAGTTTTCTAAGTGATTTTGACATGATACACAGTTTAGTCACGATCCTTTCTTTTTCCGTTTCCCACTCCCCTTCCATCAACAAGGGATATTATATGCAAAAATCTGAAGTGAGAGAAGAAAAGAAATTTGGAGGTATAAGAAACATTAAAAATGAAACTGCATCAAGTAACCTACAATATCCTTCTTCATAACAGTATGTTGACACTTATCTAGGGACATATCTACAGTGTTTATATTATCAATGATACAAATTTGCAATTGCCGGTCAACACAGTAAGGTAAATATTTTGGTTACGGGGCACACATATGTAATGTATTTAAAGCTTTGTTTATATTGTTGCTGTTGTTCTGTCTTAAAACTATTAAAAGGTTATAAAAAATCTAATAATATTAATTAAATATGAACATATTCAAAGGGAACCTCTCTCTCTCTCTCTCTTTCTCTCTCTCTCTCTGTACGTCATTTCCGGATAGCGTCCTCTATAGGTGGGAAATAGTAGTTGAGGGGTAGTAACTGTGTTGCATATGTCTTTTTCGAGTAGTTAAATTATATCTTCTTTACACTTGATATTACCGCTCCGGTGGCCTAGTGGTTAGAGCGTCCGCCTCGGATGCGGGAAGTCGTGGGTTCGATCCGAGGTCGAGTCATACCAAAGACTTACAACAAT
This sequence comes from Potamilus streckersoni, assembly GCA_016746295.1. Lineage (NCBI taxonomy): Eukaryota > Metazoa > Mollusca > Bivalvia > Unionida > Unionidae > Potamilus > Potamilus streckersoni. The sequence goes on from JAEAOA010000444.1 coordinate 2,213,360, forward strand.
GGTACTAACAGCTGCCTCGCTTGATGCTCAGCATTAAGAGGTTAGGTCGGCCTGGTGTCAGGATAATGTGACTGGGTGGGACATCATGCTACATGTCTACGGTATGATGTCCCAGTGCTGGACATCACTATAAACTGCCACACTGCAGACATCGTTGTTCTTGTTGTTGTTGGGCTTACCGCCATTTTTCAGCACACGATAGGCTATTCATGGCGGCCAGTATTAATGGTGGAGGAAGAAACAGGGAAATCACCGGAAAGAACCACTGACCCACGAGAAGCTACTGGCAAGCTTTCTCACGTATCCACATTCGCCGAATCCTAAACTCGAACCCACGCAGACAGAGGTGAGATGGCAGTTATCCGTAACGGACAGCGCTTTAGACCACTCGGCCACTCGGGGCCCCTGCAGACATCATAGCGATATGACTAAAAAATTGTTAAAGCTACGTTAAAAATTATAAACAACACCACACTTGATATTTTTTTTTTGTTCTTTTTGTTGCGAGTATAACCATTTTTAATCATGTAATGCAAATATGATGTAAACAGAAAAATGTTGTAGTGTGGGCGATGACCTTTAAATATCTAAACTGCATTCCTGAAATTGAGGCACAGTGTTGTTTGTTTGGAACTACTGCCAAATCTCAGTATGAATAAACGTTTGGGGACATTTTGTGCAAATAAGACAATTTGATAACCTTTTGTGATGAAAACGGCCTTAGTACGTTTATATTCTGCTCTAAATCTCTTTTAATCTTTCTGAATAGTTAAGGGAGTTGGAAGAGAATTGAATATGTAATCTAAGTGTTATTTTCTATATCGGCATTTGCCAAAAGCTGTTTGGTGCTGTCTTCATGTTATTTGATGGGGACTGATTCCCTACTTGCATTGTATCGTCACAAGAGGCACAATAGAATAAATATGCCAACGTCTTTTATGTCCTTTCCAGTTCTAGCTGACCAACATTACCTTAAATTCGTTACAAAGAGGCGTGGTATAAAGATCTAATGTAAATTTATTTGGGTACTTAAGTTGTGCTTTATCCTTATGTGAATCCATATGCACTTCAGGAGACAGTGCTATGTATAATGGAGCTAAGATTTCATTGCTTGTGTGCTGCAGGAGATAAGAATACCGTTCAACAAGATAGAATCATGCATGAAACAGGGACATTTTATAAATGTATACGTTAGAAATTATCATGCTTGTCAAACGTTGGTAAAAAAATATGTTTGGAATACGTAGGAAGATATCACTATCAGAACAGCGCTTTGACTCAGGACAGAAATGCCACTATTTAGCATAAGATCTGCTCAAACGATAGTATCAGTAGAAGAGGGTAGGGGTGTGGGAAGACTTAAAATCTATAGTCAATATTTCATTGATAATGGTTAATGTGGATAAAATTTCTCGTCAATACTTATCGTTGAATTCTCCCGAATCTCTATATTAATTCTGTACAAAAAGTGAAAAAATGCATCATTTCTCTGATCGTGATCTTATTAAAGTATCACTCAGATATTCTTTATGATTTTCTACTAAGTTCTTAGTAGACCTGAAATTGGAAGAAAAATCGTTAACAATCTCCATGAACTGATTGCTGCTATTTACTCTTGTCCTTGTTTCGCTTTTGATGCTTATGACAAATGCTTTATTTATGGAAAATGGGATGAAAAATGTCAGGTTAATCCATTTCAAGATTGCAGTCTTTCAAATTTCAGGTATAAATTCAATTCTGTTTATCAGGTCAGTCTAGAATTTCGCATACAACTGCAATTTGTCACTAAGAGCAGGACGACCATCTGTTGTGTTCTGGCTCTGGATCGATCTGCAACCGATGGCATAAACGAATCTGTGTAATCCTTGTAAAGTATAAACATCGCTCCGTGAGACGTTATCACAACAGTCTAATTCCCACGCTTTTAGAAAACATTACTAATTTTACAATGTAGACCTGCTAAAACGGAGCAAATTATAGCGAAAATCATAAAAATGAAAAAATGAAACTCAACTTAAACAAAAATGTCGAGTCTCGAAATTTTCTATTGCAGAGATTTACCTATATGCAGTTGTGCCCTGAGTTTTAAACCATTTCTTTTAACTGTGGTTCATTTTGAAAGGTTAAAACAAATATTTAACGAAATATTTTGCTGATTTTGATAATTACTACAACTACTACTAACGAGAACAACGACATCAACGAAAACAACGAAAACAGCAACAAAAATATTAAAAGCAAGAACATGATAACATTTACGGATAGTATCCATTAGTATTTATTAGTGGATATCTTACAGTGGTGATGGTGGTAGTAAGAAGAAGAATATAAGTACTATTTGTGTTAGCAAAAACAAAATACTAGTAGGATGGGGAACAAAATATGCAAATAAATCCAGCAAAACAGACAACAATTGTAACCTTAGACTACATGACTGGACATTTTTGGAAAAATTGTATTATTCCTGAAGATTGCGTGAAATCCTTTATTGCTGGCAGATGCAAAATATAGAAATGTTTGCAGTGCGCATGGCGATGGATATAAATGTATGTTTTATTCAGCTTTACACTTGACACATTTTCAAATATTTGATAAAATTCCTTTTAAAACAAGTCGGAACTTTACTGTTGCGAAATGTACAATGTAGCATCATTTCCGAATTCTATAGAGTTATTTCATTACAATGAAAGACATTTAAGATCATACTTTATCTCTACATAATTTATAAACATTTCTTTCTTTTTTGTGGATCTGGTCACTGATTGAGAAAATGTAACCTGCCAGAAATGGAACAAAATAATTATTTATAATAAACCTGCCAATATCCTCCATTGCTCTATCAAACGATAATTCAAAGAAAGTTTTCTTAAAAAAATTATTTATCACCAAAGAATACGAGGCGGGTAATTATTGAACGATCAATTAAGAATTGTCCGAGACAAATGACCTAAACGTCAAATTCATATCGGTTCTTATCAGGTGATGTGTACAGTCTCACAGAAGTGAACTGGATGCGAGTATTCGAACAAGTATTGTGGTATCGTACGATAAGCAAGCAGACGAACTAAACGAGAAAATGTCGGGATTTTGCCTCACAGCACAATTATAACTTTAATAATGGTAAGTTATAGCTTTTTCTTCTTTCCCTTTTTTAGGACTTTATAGAGACATTTGTCTGTGTTGTTAGTTTCTACCAATTATGCAAGGACTTTTGCAAAGTTTAAAATGCGTACAAACAGTTGATTTTTTTTCATAAACATTTTAAGCGGTGAAAGAATCTTAATTGTTTAAGGAAAGGTTTGTTGTTGTAGCTGTTGTTATCGTTATCTTAAATATCAATATCTCAAATCGCTTCTTACATTTTCGTAAAAATAATAATTTGCAATATGATGTAAATAATCAGATATATATATATCTGGTTCCTGCCTGGATAGATATGTGTAAGGCTTAAAAGATATATGCCAGATCGAACGCAACAAGTTATTTTTTCCCTGAATTATAATTTGCATTTGACTCTAAATTATATGTTAATCATCATTTGATTTTAGAGGACATACGTCCTGTAATTGTTTCCTTCTATAATTATGTACAAAAATATTTAGTGAACAATTTCTAGTAAATATGTAGAATTTATTTAAATTCGGCGCCAGGGAAATCGTTTCGGACAAGAAAAAATTTTAACCTCTGTATCGTTTGAAAGTAATTTGATACTTAAATGACACGGTGCATAAACATTTTCAAAAACGATTGCCCGTCATTGTAAATTAGACAATTTGATTTTGTTAGAAGCCTCTATTAAAGGATAATATAGCTCAAAGGTAACTGGCCTTTACAAGACATTTTTACGTCAAAGCTGATTCAGTAGCTCAGTTTGTAATGTGTCGAAATCCTAATCAAAGGCTTGCGGGCTTGACACCCGTCCAGCCCGGGTCGACGTCCTCGGTGTATCTTGGGAAAAGCACTATGCTCTGTTTCCTCGGCACGACATAGCCAGTAAGGTTTTAAAGGCGCCGTTATAACAAAAAAAATAAACAACACTTTTCAATCTTTCTTTTTCAAAGCACCATATATTGTGGTGTGTGGGTGTGTGTGTGTGTGTGTGTGCGTACGTGTGTGTACATATAGAATAAGACAAAGAGAATAACATGCAATACCTTTTAAAAGTTTCGTAAAGTCACTCTAGTTATTATTTCTTATAAATTTCTTATAATGTTAAACGGCCACAAGCTTTTTAAAACAGTGCTTGTAACCAAACAACACAAACTTGCAGAACTCCAGGAAACAAAACACAAGTAGGCCATTCAACGGGTTTTTTTTAAAATGGTATAGTGTCACCAATATTATGTAGTTTATTTTTATTTCTGTCAAAAAATGAGCCATTTTTTTTTCTTTGTATCAAATTAGATATGGTGTATCCCGAATAAATTTGTTGCTCCTTAATCGATTTTTCGGGCTGTGCTTTGTGACCAGTTAATATCTACAGTGGGGAGTTCTTTGCAGCTAGTCAAAGACACCGAGTTTCTTTCCTCGATGCTGTCTCGCTTTGTTTGGTTCAGAAATCCTACCTATGAAGTCAATAGAAACTGTGGAATTCATCTTTTTCTTTTTTTTTTCTTCTTATTTTTACTTTAAATCAATTTATTACCTTTAAAGATGCATGCCTTTTTCTGAAAATAATTTTTCTAAATAACTATAACGCATTTTGAAACGTATTTACAATAATGAACTAAAGTGCCATTAAAACCAACAAAACATGAAACCAAAAAATATACCAATATAGAAGGGAGAGGAGGGTGGGGGAAGGGGATTCTTGATGGAAAATCTGTCAATAATTCAGGCTTGCTGCTGCTAAGATTCCAACCATGTGTTTGCTTTACCTAGCACCTGTTTTAGTCCCATTCTGCTAGTAGGACTTGAGGTTGATATAGAAGGGAGATTGAGAAGGGCTTTTTATGGAAAATCTTTGCTTGTTGTACGCAGGATTCCCTCCACGTGACGCTAGTTTGTTTTCCTAGCACCTGTTTTGGGCTCTTTTGTTAGCTGGTGTTATTCGAAGCGGGCGGGTGGAAAGGATAGTTTGGTTGAGGGCTTATTGTAGAAAGTCTTTTGAAACATGGGCTTGTAGCTTTCAGGATTCCATCTAGTTGTTTGTTAGTATGTATTCCCTAGCACTGACTATAGACCCTTTCGTTAGTGGAAAGAAGGGGGTGAAAAACAGTTGTAAAAGATGGGTATGAGAGAAGAAGAAAGAGGGGAGAGTGCGTAGAGTTGTGGGCCTTCTGGCTTGGAGTTTATGACAAAAACACCTTTTTGCGAGGTGATTTTGTCACTCATTTCCTTGCTTTGTTTGCTTATCCGGAGGGCCAGTGCTTGCTAACATTTGTGCCAGAGCTTGCACGGACAGATGGGCCAGTGCTTGTCCAGTTTTGTGCCAGAGCTTGCAAAGGTAGATGGGAATGAGCCAGAGCTTTGTCTTGTGTGGGCGAGTGCTTGCCCTAGGTGAGGGACTAGATTTTGGTCTTTTTCATTTAGAAGGCTAGTGCTTACCCTGTGAAGATACTGGTCTTTCTCATCCATTCTTTCGGCGTTGGAGGGCTAGTGCCTGCCCTGAAGAGGTTATGGTCCTGCCTTGTTCTACTTCTGAAATCCTGGTTCTTGTTCGGCAATTGGAAGCGGATTTTCCAGTCCTTTCCGGGCCTCTCTTGTCTGCAATCCTCAGTTGTTTTTTACTTGTATTTAGTCTTCGTATTCCAGATTTGAATATTACAATTTCAATTATTTCGTCAATTTAGAACTGATATTGTGCCCTTTTTATTTGGTAGTGTGGCATGCGTACAGGTTCAGTGGGGAAGACGTAAGAGTAAAAGAGTATGCACACACACACAAACACACACACACACACACACACGCACACATTAGTGTTGTATGTGGTCATTGTGGTGTTGGGCGGATTGTATGCTTAATATAGATCTAGATTTCTTCTCGAGCGTTGTATTTTCCCGCTGTTGTGTTTATACTTTCCCGTACTTGTTTATCTGTTTTAGGTATGATATTATGCTTTTGTAGATAGATTTAGGTTGACATTCTTTTTTCTGTCTACTAGTTCCGGGTACGGTGTAGGTGATCCTATCCTCTTTAAGTATTCCTTGACGTTACAGCGCTAAGTTTGATATCTGGGGAATGTGTTGAAGATGTGATCCAGTGTATCAGGACTGAGCAATGCGGACAGTTGTTGGTCCTTCACGTGGAAGAAGAAACCGGGAAATCCCCAGAAAGAACCACCGACCCATGAGAAGCTACTGGCAAGTTTTCTCACATATCCACATTCGCCGAAACTTAGAATCGAACCCACGCAGAGAGATGTGTGATGGCAGTGATCCGTAACGGAGAGCGCTTTAGACCACTCGACCACTCGGGGCCCACAAATTTAATAGTTTGACTGACTGACTAGGTATTATAGTCGCATATTGTACTCTTTGGCATTCTGCAACTGTTTGCGGCCCCAGGCTGGGCGGCAGTTCCTTTAAGAGGGCGCTTGGCTCCGAGCTGGACCTTCACGTGGAGGACGAAATAGTCATGTCATGTCATGTCATGTCATATGTATTTTCAGTCATGTATACACTCTCGTGTTTTATGACTTTAAGCGCTGATAAGGGCTAGTGGCCTCTCCCACTTCAGGGGCCGGGCTCACCCGTGTCTCAGTGCTAGACACTTTTTCCGCAGCGCTGGGCTTTTGGTCGTGGTGCTGACCTTTATTTGCTGACCTTAAGACCCTTTGGTTGGCTGCGTATTGTAACAGAGCGTACCGGCCCTCCGCCTCAACTCCCGCCTACTAAAGTCCCCAATGTCTAAGTTCACCTAACTTTATCTCAGGTGAATTATTGTCAAATTTAACCAGTTTTTCCTACGGGTGACCCTATACCAATGATGTGTTAGCCACCTGTTCAATTATCCAAATGTTCCTGAGTTGTGAATTTGGAATATATTTTGATGAGGTTGAATTTTGCGTACTTAGCGTACTTATATGGTTCTAAAAAAATAACCCAATCTCTAGGTGTATGTCACCTAATTTTGACATTTATCACCGCTTTGACAATGTTTGGTTTTTAATTTTGACTGCCTTTCCAAAGGATAACGTTTTAATGTTGGTTCTTCCAGGCCAAAGTGAAGACATAGGTTGTAGACTTATTTTCGAACAGTTGGCTGCGCGGCCCGGACTGTCCATCGCTAATTGTTTGTCCGTTCCGTTCACTTTTGTGATTGTAGCCTTTACCAGGCTACTTTTCGGTCTTTGTGTGAGTCCGGCTAATCGGTCTACTCCGTTCCTGGGAGTTAGGACTATCAGGTGGGAGATTCCTGATTTTCCCTTATCGGCCTTGATTTTTTGTCCTTGTCATGGTGGGAAATCTTATCCTATATATAAAGTGCTTATAGTAGTCAGGATCCACCCAGGCTTGTGCTAGTATGAGTCCTAGCGCATGTTTTATGGTATGGACTAGGTATGGTGCTTGCAGTTATGTATATGTTTGTATGCGGGGATGGGTTATTAGGGTTTCGATACAGGCTTATTGAATCCCTTTATTTGATACTGATGATTTGTTCTTGTTGATGGTTTGCTGTAGGCATCTCTTTTGATGTTGGTTCCCCTCCTCCCTCCTATGAGGTCCTGCATTATTTCTTCTTTATTCTTGCATTTTTTGATTTAGTAATATTGGATGATTCAAAATTATAAGGTTGTTGTTTCGTCGGTTTTGATTGGATGATGAAAGCCGAATTTTCAATCCTATTCTAGTTCAATTTCGTTTTCTATTTAGGTTTTATAATAAAATTATGTTTTATGGTATTTCATTCTTATTATGTGCTTAGTTGTAATATTATAGATGGTTATCAATACTAATTAGAGTATATATAGTTATTATACGGAAAATTAAAATACAAATACAGTATATGTATGTTATAAATACTTATGATTATTGGTATGATTTCATTATGCTTATAACTAAGGCTACATTGACTAAAGGTAAGGAGTAATGATTGATAGGGTTCTCATTACAAGTGATCTAAATTGTTCTTTATAGTTTTATATGTATAAAAAGTTTAATAAGTGGGCATAATTCTCAGAATTATTGAACTTGTGACAAAGTGGGGAGCGTTGGGCTAATGCTGAATTTCCTGCTTACGTCATTAGAATGCCATATTTGTTTGGTTGTTGTAGATTTAATTTTCAATCCTACTCTAGCCCGATATTGAATTTTCTGTATGGGGAACGCGCCTAAATTTCGGCCAATCAAATGCAATCTTAGATTGAAGGCTTATTTATATTGTATTACCTAATTTGTAAGCTGGTTCAATATTTTACCCGACACGGGGAAGGGAGAATTTTGTCTGGCGGGCGAAAATTAATGTTTAATTTTTTTTCTATTAAAAGTTTTAGGGATCTTTTTTTGTGGAGAGTTTATATTATTGAGTAGTATTAAGATAATGATTAGGGATATTGGTGTGGTTTTATAATATTGCCCAAGATAAATGTAGCGCACGAATTTATTTACTTATAGAGAAAGGAATTGTTATAACTGATAGGTTGGGGGGTGGTTTTTTTTGTTTAGTTAATTTGCTTTATAATTATTGAGAGAGGGTATATTTTATATTGTTAGTTATAGTAGAGAGTTATTTAAGGTAATAGTTAGAGATCAGTTTTAGTTACATTCATTATATATTTACATTGTGTCTAAGATAACGACAGTAAAATTTCAATGATACTGATAGTAATATTTATATTCGTGATTTAAGTAGATTTTACTTTACCATAGCCTTTTCTAAGTCTAGTATCCATTACATGAAGTGAATCATCCAATATTATCCATAGAGACCGGGAGCTTTGAAAACACGTCCGCTCTGTTCAACAGCCCAACTAAAAGTCGGACGAAAAAGGTCAGGTCATATGAGATTATAGTCATGTATACACTCTCGTGTTTTGTGACTTTAAGCCCTGAAAAGAGCTAGTGGCCTCTCCCCCTTCCGGGGCCGGGCTCACCTGTGTCATGTGCTGATACTTTTCTATGCCCCGGGTTGGGCTGCGTTCCTTCCGTGGGAGGGAGCTTACAGTCCCAGGCATGGACTGCGGTCCCCACGGAAGAGCGCGAGGCCTTGGTGCTTGGCCCCTTATTTTTCTGACCCCTAAAAAAGACCTTCCCTAAACTAAAACTTGTCGCTTGAAAAATGGCAGAACCGTAACCGACTCTCCTACCCGGATCGCTACTCCCACCCACCAAAGCCCCCAAGTTTTTATTCCACCTAACTTTATTTCAGTTATGTGGTTTGTTTGCCAAATTTTGACCAGTTTTTCCTACGGGTGTCCCTATATCAATTTTGTGTGAGCCACCTGTGCAATTTATCGAATGAGCCTAAGTTGTGTATTTGGAATAAGCATTTGAAGATTGAATTTTGCGTGCTTGGCGTACTTATAATGTCCGAAAAGGTACCAATCTTTAGGCGTTTGCCGCCTACTAACAAAATTTATCACCGCTTCGGGTTGTGTGGTTGTGTAATTTTGACCGCCTTGCCAAAGGATCTTGTTTGGGCCGTGGGTCTTCAGAGCCAAAGTTAAGACATAGGTTGCAGGCTTTTCGTTTTGAACAGTTGGCCGCGCGGCCCGGGCTATTCATTGCTATTTGTTTCTCCGTACCAGGGTTGGGGTTTGGGACAGCAGTGGGAAGGTGGTTAGTTCTGCATAGTCCCTTGATTTGTTTTAAAGTGAGGTCTGCTTGTGTGCATGCTGGGTTGGGTTTTTGAGATGTTAGCTGGTGCTGACTAACTATCCCTTTTGATTTGAAGGCAATTTCGTACTTTTCTTTATTGGCAATGAAAATTAGTAATATTTTCAGTCTACAATCCGGGTAGTGTTGATACTGCTCCCTTGGATTGACGGATTCGAACCAGTCCTGCAGCATCCCTCTGTTGATTTGTAGTAGAGTCTTCGGGTAGTGTTGATTCCGCCATCTGTTCTAGTTGTGGGCTACTTTCGTCGTCCGTTGGATACAGTAGGAGCTGACTGTATCCCATTACCGGACGAAATAGTTTCGTTCGTTTCATATGTGTTTACAGTCATGTATACATTCTAGTGTTTTATGACTTTAAGCCCTGAAAAGGGCTAGTGGCCTCTCCCCCTTCCGGGGCCGGGCTCACCCGTGTCTCAGTGCTAGACACTTTTGCCCCAGCGCGTGGGCCTATTAACACCCCTGGTGGCTCATAGCCTTGGCCGGATGTTACCTTTCGGTAATATTGCTATCCAGGGAGGCGCTTAGCCCTAGGGCTGGGATTTTGGTCATTGTGCTGACCTTTATTGGCTAACCTTAAGATCCTTTGGTTGGCTGCGTATTGTAACAGAGCGTAACGGCCTTCCGCCTCAACTCCCGCCTACTAAAGTCCCCAATGTCCTATTCAAGTTCAATTTTGTTTTCTATTTAGGTTTTATAATAAAATTATGTTTTATGGTATTTCATTCTTATTATGTGCTTAGTTGTAGTATTATAGATGGTTATCAATACTAATTAGAGTAGATAAAGTTATTATAAGGAAAATTAAAATACAAATACAGGATATGTATGTTATAAATAGTTATGATTATTGTTATGATTTAATAATGCTTATAACTAAGGCTACATTGACTAAAGATAAGGTGTAATACTTCATAGGGATCTTATTACAAGGAATCTAAATTATTATTTTTAGTTTTATATTTTATAATATTGTATGCTTCAGATTTATTCCTCGTTAATTTGGAAAATAGTGTACATTTATTAGTAGTTATGTGGGAGCGTTTGTACTAAAGTTGCGTTTCTTGTGTACGTCATTCGAGTGCTAAATTTTGATTGGTTGGTATAGATTTTAGTTTTCGATCCTTCTTTTAGTTCAAGATTGTATGTTTTCTTTTGTGATTAAGTGCGGTTATTATCGGTCAATCAGATGCAGCATTAGTTTTAGGTTTATGTATTTCGTGTTATCTGATTTGTAAGCTGGTATAATATTAACCCGGTATGTTGAGAGGGGAATTTAGCTGTTGGCTAGAGTTTAAATTTAAAGTTTTATTTTTCAATAAATATTTTAATGTAAATTCATGTAGGGGTTGTCTGATTAAGTATTTATAATATATTGATTGAGGTTATTGTTATGTAGTAGTACCACTGTTCAGTATATATTTTTGGCTGCCCACGTGTTTTTCCCGTGAGGACAAAGGAACAAAGGAATTTTCCGTGAGAACAAAGAAACAAAGGAAATTTTAATTAAGAGTTTTGGTTTTTATTTAATATGTTAGAAGAAATTTTAAAATTTGTAAAAGAGGGTATATTTACATCTTTGGTTGAAGTAAGAGTTGTTTGGGGTGGTAAAATTCAGTACTAGTTGGCTTTAACTATTGTAAAACGACAATTAATTTAGAGTTATGAGGTAAAGTAGATTTTAATTAGACTTTTATAAATTCAGTAGTTTTGAGTAGATTTAAGTACATTTTGCTTTACCTTAGCTTTTCCTAGTGTAGTATCCTTAATGTGAAGTGAATCATCCAATATTATCCTTAAAGTCCGGGAGCTCAGAAACACGTCCGCTCTGTTCAACAGCCCCAACTCCGGACGAAATAGTCTTATTCCGTGCCTCTTAGAATACCAGCGCACGGACGGCACTGAAAAATCCTAAACAAACAGTTATTAAATAACTGCAGTCAATTTCGCGTTCCTTGACAGTCATTCAGAGTAAAATTTCTTTAAATATTGTACTTTCCTCATAACTCTGAGTCGACTCTATTGTTACGTTATCCTACTTATCTGTCTTTTTCTTGTTCTAAAATTCTAAAGCTATGTTTTGAATTTGTTCCTAATAACGTGACAGTTGAAAATTAAGCACTTTGTAGTAATTAATGCACGGGTGTCGGTTAGTATCTTTAACAGCACATTATCAGGATGTGATTGAATCAACCAAGTGGGGATATTTTTCGTGCATGTGACCGCTTTGTTGCTCCAATTATTTAGCAGATTCGCCCTAAACTCACTACAGTGGCCAGTGCAAGTGCACGAGACATAGAAAAAGGTGTTTATATATAATACAAATAATACTGTCATACCGGTTGGAGAATGATAATTCGTACTCCACGGAGTTTCGAACCCAGGTCTGCGAGTAAATGGCACCCATCGCCTTGCCTGCACACACCAGCCCATATCCCGTCACGACTCAACACGCATCACTACAAAATAATGGCACTGAATCGGTGTTATATGAGCTCTTGGATAGGAGACTAGAAGACACACACTCTCATGACGACCTAGTGATTAATTCTCATATAATTATATATATATGAGAATATATTATATATATATATATATATATATATATATATATATATATATATATATATATATATATATATATATATATATATATATATATATGCACACACCCAATCCTATCTGCCTTGATTTCTTTTATTGGAATCTGGAACAGCTGTATATATTTCCTTGCAGAAAGTTTGCAAATTAACACATAAAAATGGTGTACATATACAGGTAATTATAAATATAATATGACTAAAAAATATAAGAATAGTTTCATTTAAAGCTGATATATACATGATATCATTTTATAGGTTCTGAGTTTCCTGTTTTTACTATTGTCTTTGGCGCGGTTTTCGGAGACGGCTATACCGGCCTGCTACCAAGGGTGGAAAATGAATACCAAAAGCAGCAACAGCAGTACAAGCGAAGTCCCTACATGTGGAAAATTTGTAACCAGGCTTTCCAGGGGATGGTTTGACGCCATGACGGCATGTAAAGCGATGGGGTCCACTCTCTTTTTCATCAAAGACACCGACGATAATGATTTTCTTACCCTACAGTTTCCGCCAAGCCTTAATGAAGAGTTTTGGATAGGCCTGCATAGAAACGTACGTAAAAATTGTTCATTATATATAACGTAAATATGTTTCTTGACTTTCGTAAGTTTGTTTATAACGAAAATGATTTTAAGCTTTCGTTAAAGTTGATCAGATATAAACAAACTACGTAAATGATTCGCTGCGGCAAAGGTCTTTCCTGAGTATGTCTTTATTTTGTGTACTACGCATTGTCAGATGATCAAATACCACACTTAATCCGTGAGCGTGCGGCACGTAATGACAACTTGGTATTATTTTGAATAGGCTTAGGTCCCTGTGAAAAGGAGCAGTCATAGGTCTCTCAGCTGTGTCGAAAGCAGTCAAATAGCATTTCTCAGCTGTGTCGTAGTAAATTATCTGTTATGTCAGGAGAAGGAGGTATCATATATTTTGTGCTGGATTAGAGAATTTATAATATAACTGGAAGAAGAATAGTATATTTTCCTTGTGCCGGAAATAGAGATAACTCTTCATTACATCTATCTTTTGAATAATAATGTATTCCCTAGAGAACTATACAAGTGGTTTAGGACAAAATGATTTAGTGAAATTTATTGTAAATTGAAACAGTACAGTACAAATTGTGGTTCAACCTCCATTTATGAATATTTGTGTAACGACTAACTGATGTCATCATTCTCCATCATGGAAACAACGTGACTTTTTAACAAGACTCAGTAAGAACTTTTTATTAATAGGACTCATATGAATTCACAATTCAAGGATAAATATATGTTTATTCACAAACTTAAGTCATGTTTTACATTTTCACCTTTTTATAAGTGTTTTTTCATTGGAAATAAAATTATCTTTCTTTAAACTTACAAAGCTGGTTGTCTCCATTATTTCATTATTTTCTTTTGTTACTTTGAACGAGTCGATATGTACTGAATCAATGATATACCACGAGACAAATTTTTCATTAAAAAGAAACTAAGTTTGTCGAAAAATTGAAAACATTTATACAACGAGTGGTGTATCATTGATACAGCGTACATACTGTCTCTCTTAATAGTCTCTCGGGGACCGAGGAATACATGCCGTGCGGTCTCATCGAATATGGACTTAGTATGTGGCTACGGAGTCCAAATTTCGATGCACACAGTCAGTTGAAGGTGGGGCATGGGACATTGGTGTTTGGTGGTGACTGGGACACAGCTCTGTGACGTCTCTCACTAGCTGCAGGAAAACATTGGCAGCGGTCAGTCTTGAAAGTGGAACTGTTTTTTCTGGTCACGGATCGCCAATGACTTCTGTATGAGGCAGAGAGCTCGAGCTTGTAGTGTTGGATGTCTAACCATTTGATGTGCGTTTTGAGGTTGTCTTTGTACATCTTGTGAGGAAGGCCTTGTTTGCGGTTGCCCTGGTCTAGCTTGCCAAAGAGCAGCTGATTTGGGATTCTGTATTGATATATGCGGATGACATGGCCAGTCCAATAAAGCTGGGGCCTGGGTTAGTTTCGCTTCGATTCTTCTTGTGTTGGCTCTACCAAAGACTTTCAAGTTTGGGATTCAAACATGCCACTTGATCCGCATAATGGATCTTATGGAGCGCAGGTGTAATTTTCCAATTGATTTGCCTTCGGTAGACAGTCCACGTTTTATAGCCATACAACAGACACGTTAGGATAGCTGTATCGTACACCTTCATCTGAGTTGACAGGAGTATGTCCTTGAGCTACAAGACCTTTGTCCAGTGTCGTCTGATTGCTTGGCTGGCTTTTTCGATCATCGCTGTAATCTATTTGTCCAGGGAGCCATCACTTGATATTGTACTGCCTAGGTATTTGAAACTGTTCACATTCTTCAGATGCATTTCGCAAATGGTAACGCAGAGTTGTGAAGGGACAGTGTTTGCAGCGGACTGGATGAGGATTTCTGGCTTTCCTTGTTTTAATTGTGAGTCCAAACATATTGGAGGCTTCAGAGAACTTGTCCACAATTGCCTGTCGGTGGATTTCTTCATGGGCCATGAAGACACTTTCATCTACGCAGAGTGCTTCAGTGATGAGTCTTTCTAGCGTCTTGGCTTTTGAAGCTAGGCGACGGATATCGAACACTTATCCATTTAGGCGATATTTAATGTAAATAACAAGGTCAAGGTCACGAATGGAATGAAGAACCTGTACCTATATGAAGAAGAGGTTAAAGAGTATCGGAGCGAGTACACAGCCCTGTTTGACATCGTTAGATATTGGGAATTTCTCAGAGGGTTCACCGTCTGAGAGAATCGCTCCTGACATGTCACCATGGAAGAGCCGGATGAGGTTGGTTAACTTCTGAGAACAATCAGGCTTCTTGAGTACTACCAACAGTGCGTCTCTGATGACTGTATCGAATGCCTTCATCAGGTCCACGAAGACGGGATACAGATTCATGTTCTGCTCAAGGCACTTCTCTTGGACTTTTCTAACTGCGAAGATCATGTCGACTGTGCTGCGGTCTTGGCGAACCACACTATTACTCCAGGAGGTTATCTTCTGACGCTGTTGCAGTAGGTCTGTTGAGGATGATGCAAGCAAGTATATTGGCATAACAAATTGCTTTATACCAACACTTGAAAAGCCATGTTATTTTTAATGTATATATATATATATATATATATATATATATATATATATATATATATATATATATATATATATATATATAAATGAGAAATATTAAGATGGATATGTGAGCAAATACATTAATAACTCTGTAAATATATACTTGCTATTTAAAAAATGCTTGGCTAGTTTATGAGTGAAATATTAAAAAAAAAATTATAATTGCCTTTCATACTTACCAAAAGGTGTGGGCGCAGCATTGTTGGAATGTGTTTCAATATTGGATTCCAAACAGCACCGATGCCTTGGTGTGTTGTTCCACTTAATCTTTATCCTGGCCACACCCAAATAAAAATCACACTTCCCTCAGCATTGTGTGTGCAATAATTGAAAACATCCATTCCTGTTACGTTTTCCATTCGGTTAACGGCGAAGCTGTTATGTAGAGAAATTAAACGTGCGTTCTGACCGGATACATTATACTCAGAAAGAGATAGAGAAGAAAAAAAAGATAGGCACCGAGTGGATTTTTATAATAACTAATATGTTCAAAGTAACCGATGTCGATTCTAATTAGCCTTTAAATAAAAAAACTGTTTAGAATGTGTATAATTTGAAGTGATTATACTGTGAAAATATGGCAGCTACTTTATTCTTCAGAAATGAAATATATTATACTGAACGATTGGCCATAGTGATTATTCTTCAACAGATCTTACAAATTGCCACTCCTATAAGGCGCTCATCAGTCACACGCCTGCTCATTGGGAGCGCGCGCTAATCTCCACCCACAAAAAAACCGAAGAAACATAGGTACCGGATCAGCGCTTTCAATAAAGAACTTAAATTGTGCATCATAATTCTTCCAATTTTTCTTTGCTTTGTTTCTATGAAAGAGTAGAGAATAAACCTGGGGGGTTACCAAGTATCAAACTTCGCTAAATCGTTCAGGTGTGTTGAAATCCTGTCTCTATATTTTTACTTCAATGCTTAAACACATGTACATTACATATGCATGAAAATGCCGATCTTTCATTATTGAGTCATTTTAGTCTTCGTGCACAAGTGCGTCTTATATGTAGTGGCAAATTCTCAGTTATATGCTTGTTTGAACACTGATTAAAAACATACGAAACAGAGGGTGCATATTGCCAACTTTGGGTGCTTCTTAATTGCGTGCCGGCCGAGATCCATAACGCCTTGCTCTAATTTATGGCGAAGTTATTCTGGGATATTCCACAATTGTAAATAAATTAAGTTTGATTTCATTTTTGTAAATTTTAAAGACACTTTTCAGCAATAAATGGGCTTTACATGGCGACCAGTATATCTGGTGGAAAAAGAATCCAGAAAGACTCCAGGAAGAACCACCGACCGATCGGAAGCTACTGACAAGCTTTCTTACATACCCACGTTGATCGATCCGATCTGCATTTCATGCGTCCAGAGGTGAGATGTGTGAGTGACCTGTGAAGATAAGCACCATAGACCATTCGGCAACATCGGGCGCCTGTAAAAAAGTTAAAATGTGGAAGCATCAATACGACCCCAAACCTGGACTCGGTATCGTTAAAGTGCAAAAGATACTGTTGGGATAATATTATAAACTTATGCCTGACCCGGTACTGGAGATAGTGGAAGCCTCATTCGTTCAGTTGTATGCAGTCCCGGATTACCCATTAGGCAGAGTAGGCAACTGCCTATGGGTCCCGCGACTTTTAGGGGCCCCATGAGGCCGTGAAGAAAGAATTTTTTTACTTACTTACTTCTTGTTAAGAATAGAGGCGAGTGACGACGCTGACGTCATACAATAATGTTTTCAAGTTAGTCTAGTAGTTAAGTTAAATTAAATTAAATAATTATAAATTAAATTGATAGGGCCTAGATAAAATGTCGATGAAAGAGAGAAGGCACTAAAGCGGAGCAGAGAAGCGAAGAAAGAAAAAGGAAGCCACAGTGAAGCTTCAAGAAGAAATTAAAAGGACTCCGTCGCTTTTCCAACTTGGCTTCACTCGTTCGTCTGCAGAAGATCAAGCCTGTGGTAGTACTGCCGCCGGCAGTGCCAGCGATGTTATGGCGACAGACTTGCCTTCCGAAGTGACTGCTGTACAAATGGCTGAGTCTCAGTCCACCATAGATGAGACTGCCAAAACCGATCAGGATTTTAATGTGATTGCTCCGGAGAGGCAAATTCAGGGACGTGAATTTCAAAAAGACGTCGGATTATGGGAAAACATTACTAACGCAGTGCAAGAACATTGGTGTGGTAGAGATCCTGTACAATGTCAGCACTTTGATTGTGATTTTTTCGGCTTCACGTAGGCAGTACGATGATGGTACTGCACGATATTTTACTCGTTCCATGATGTTTCGGAAGCATGTGAATGGAGAACAAATTAAATGGGAATGGTTGATGTACTCGCCAACTTCTGGCAATGTATACTGTTTTCCCTGCGTCTTATTTCGTGATGCAGGTAAAGGAATTCAAACACAATTCTGTGATAAATTTTCTGACTGGAAAAATGCTTCTAAGCGCATCCAGATGCACGAGAACAGTGAGATGCACCGAGCATGTATGCAGGCGCTTATTACTAGGAGACGTGCAGTATGTCGCTTAGACTGCTGTTTACAAATTCAATTCGACAAAGAGAAAGAATACTGGATAAAGGTTCTGCAGCGAGTCGTGTCGGTTGTCAAGTTTCTGTCGTCGCGTGGATTAGCCTTTCGCGGTGAAAATGAAAATATAGGATCCCAACACAACGGAAATTACTTGGGCGTTTTAGAGTTGATTGCGCAGTACGATCCTTTCATGAGTTCTCATTTAGCCAAATATGGTAACCAAGGCCGAGGAAGACCGTCCTACCTATCATCTACAATTTGTGAAGAAATTATCGAGATAATGGGAAATCAGGTTCTGGCAGTTATTGTGAAAGAATTGCAGCAATCCAAGTACTTTTCTTTAAGCGTCATTTTCACGCCGGATATATCGCACATTGACCAGCTGACAGTAGTTGTTAGATACGTAAGAATGTTAGACGGCGAAGTGATGGAACGGTTTCTCACCTTCATCCCAATTAAAAGTCACACAGGAGAAGCTCTTGCTACGACCGTCTTAAAATTTCTAAACAAATGTGACATTGATATAAAAAATCTGCGAGGACAATCTTACGACAATGGCGCAAATATGTCAGGGCGTTACAACGGTCTTCAGGCACACATTTGCCAAATCAATCCACTTGCACACTACATTCCCTGCGCAGCACATTCGTTAAATTTGGTTGTAGTTTCTGCTGCAAAAAACCTGCGTTAACGCACTTTCTTTCTTCGCACTTGTTCAGAAATTGTTTAACTTTTTTTCTGCGTCTACTGCCCGTTGGGCGGTTATGTCCAAATGTCTTGAAAATGAAGCTGGCTCTGAACTCGTTTTAAAAAGAGTGACTGGAACAAGGTGGTGTGAGCGGGCGGATGCGACCAAGGCGCTGTCTTATGGTTACAGCAGCTTCCAGAAGGCTTTGTCGGTCATTGCAGAAGATGTGAAGCAAAAGCCAGAGACAATTCACGAAGCAAAATGTCTGTTACAAGACTTGTCGAGGAAGGAAACAGCCGTTATGTCAGTCTTTTGGGCTGTCATCTTGGAAAGAATCAATGCAGTCAGTAAATCATTACAGAAAGAAACGATATAACTCCAGACGGCCGTCAATATGTTGCAATCATTGTCAGATTTTCTAACATCACAGAGAGATTTGTTTGATGATTACGAAGAGAAGGCGAACGAGAAAGTTGAAGCACAGTACTCTGGCGATTGTAATCGTTTTCGCAAGCGAAAACACAACATCATGCCGATGGTGACGCTGAAGAAGTTATACTTCTTGGAAAAGACAAGTTCAGGATTGAAACCTATTGACTGATATTGGACAAACTATCTGCTGAGCTCAACCGCCGCATGCGAGCATACGGCAAAATTCAGTCGTTGTTTGGATTTTTAGTTGAATTTCCGTCCAAAACAGATGACGAATTAAGACACGCAACCGAGACATTTCGAGAGAATTATCCTGATGACATCGATATCCATTTCCAGGAAGAAATGGTTCACTTCAAGTATTTCGCATTGGCGGCTTTGCAGTTTGAAGATTCCGATGATAAAATACCTGCATCGCAATCATATAAACTCATTTGTGACAACATGATTCAGTCTACATTTCCAAACGTTTTGACTGCACTACGAATTTACAGATGCCTAATGATCACAAACGCGACCGGCGAACGAACATTTTCCAAATTGAAAATCCTGAAAAACTTTCATCGAGTTTCAATGACGCAAGAACGATTGAATACACTTGCCATTATGGCCACTGAAAACGACGTTTTGCAGAATATTGACTTTCAGGATATTTTAAACGACTTCACTACTGTGAAATTAAGACAGAAGACTTTTTGAAGGTTCGTTAGTCGTTACTTAAAAAGAGATTGGTAATTGTAAACGGTTGAATCGTATTTTACGGTATGGAACGGTAGCTATCTATCGTAGATCGTAATTTAAGTTTCATATTATTTCTTTCTGGATAAATAGTTAAATACGTAAATATATAGACTACAGTGATTGTTTTCTTAAATTATTAATCTAATAATTATAATGTCGTATTGGCATTACGGTATTGCTACATATGACATTTTATACTTATAAAAGGACATTTTATGTCTTGGCACTGGTAGGCTAATTTATACGAGTAAAATCGACTGGGCACTGGTGTTCTACTTCTAGTAGGCACCAGGCCGACTAGGGGCATGGGGCCCCAAAAGTTTGACTGCCTATGGGCCTCCACGGTGCTTAATCCGGCGCTGGTTGTATGTATGTATAAATCATATTACGGATGGGATGGGTGGTTGACTAAAGTTCATGATGCTTACCGCATTCCTCGGAACAGGATACGTTTGGCGTCAAAACCGCGTAGGAAATACTCCAATTATAAAAATCTAGCGACCTCGTACTAGTGAATGACATATTTTGGCGACAAGAGTTGGATATGCCATTTAATTAAAGTAAGGAAAACTGAAATTTCAAAAATTAAAATATGCCTATAATTGCTTTAAGGACGAAGACCGAGGATTTTCTACTTTATCATGTTTATGGTCCTGTTGTCCACACACCCGTATCCAAGGCTGCATCGGCTAAAGATTATATGGGCGAGTGAAATGCCCTAACCCGATGTTTAAATATTGCCTGCAGACCGCAGACAGGAAGCTATTCGTTGTGACATTAAAAGTGCTTGCTGGAATAGGACACAAAAATGATAGCATATACTCTTTGCAGTCCAGACTTGTCACTGAATTAATTTCTGTTCTTGCTGGTGTAAAATCACGTGCAGGTAGGAGACCGATTTAAAAGTAACACTCAAGATGGACATGATGCCAACCTTTAGGTACACTGTATCCTATCGCTACCCCTACCCACCTGAACCCCAAAACCGAACCCTATTCCACAAAAATGAAACTAATAAGAATAAAATCAAAACAGATCATGACAAGGTTTTAGTCAAGTCAAAGAATTTATTTTAAAATGCGTCGAAGAAGTGGAAAGTGCTTTAAACGACTAAAATAATTCATTATTCGCAGGAATGATATTTGTCTATAACGCGCATATTCTGCAAACTCTTGAAACTTCCTTATTTAATAATTATTGAAAAGGTAGAGACAATGAAGTCGGGTTAAAATCTGAAAAGAAATCGTGCATGAGTTTGGTGGAAATGCTTAATTAAGAAAAATGAGGATGACATGAAGAGAAAGTAAGAAGGATCATTGAAGGAGGGATGTGAAAATTCATGTCCTTTATGTGCCATTAATGTCATATCTCTGACAGCACTTATAATTATATTTGATTAAATGTCACAAAGTACCACTTACGCGCCGAAAGGAAGTGACTTGATGCCAATATCAAGATTTCTCTGCCATCAAAACGGACCCATCCATCAATGAGTGAAATTATCTCATTGGTAAAGCAAGTTTCCTTTTTTACTGGTCAAAGTAATCAAAGTGCAGTATTTTCCAAATTGCCCGAAAAAGCACGACACCAATGGATCATGGGACATACTGCGTATAAACCATCTTGATGCCACGTATTGCTATCTTTCAGCAAGTTGTTATTTTTGAGGGTTTTGTTGTTTTCCTTAGTTTTTTTTGTCTTTGTTTTTTGGTTTTTGGTTTGTTCGTTCGGAGGTTTTTTTCTTGTTTGTTTTTGTTGTTTTTAAAAAGATCATTGATCATTTCTTAAGCACAAAATATCCTGAAAATGAAAACCAGAATTGCGCTATGGTTTACTAAGCCACATGGTGGTATAGGTTTTTTTTAACCAGATGCCATTATGCTGTTGTTTAAGATACTTAGTCTCATGATTCTTTACCTTATTTGGATAAGTTATTGTTTATTGCTTTCATTTACTATTTCCATTTTAGTTATTGATTAATAAAATTTATTTAATTCATACGTCTATATATAGTCTCATTCGCAGACGTCAAAGAGAACGTGACTAAGTATGGGCAGAGATCTTTCACTTCAACAAATACGTCTCGGCATAAAAATAACAAAAAGATGAAATGTTTCAGAAACCATAATAGTCATCTTTTCTCTTCTAAACTGGTAAGGGCCTGATTTTATAATTTTAAGACAGTCAAGCTGATGTACTTTATCTCACGTCTGTCTGGAAAATTGGATTTTGAGAAATCAAAAGCTATAAAGCAAAAGTTAACATCGATCACAAAAATTAATGAACCGTTTACTTCAAATTCAGGAGCTATCTCCAAAAATTAGTTTAGTCATATTTAAATAAAATTACCATTATTTAAACGAGTTAAATATTCAACTTCATTACAATATTTTACGTACAAGTTAATGCTTCATTCATATTTCAAGCCAAATTTTTTCCATAGTTATGATCTTAAAATTCAAGTGATGATACATGCAATGGAATATCAGAATACGCAAAATCATAAATTGTTTTATGTATTCAGCCTGACATTTTGTATTCTAACATATACGTGAATCTTATCGCTGTTTATCGCATCAAAATTTCCGATAGTAAAAATCCGCACAAAAGGCAAGAAACGTGACGCCAGTAGACCTACTCATTCAATGATAATATGTCACATACAACGACACGTTTGCTGTCTTAGATAGACAAAATTTACCAAAGGGTGTTCAGATAGATAGATATTCAACAGTATAACGTCTTTGATTCATTAGCCATTCTAAAATCATCATATATTTCCTCTAAATATTAATATTCGTTTAATTTCTTGAATAGTATAAACGCTAATGTGAAAATATAGCATTTAGATCAATCCAGGTATAAAAAATCTTTTTTTGCAAAATAGTTATCATGTTATATGATAGAAAGGTTTAAACAGACAAATTTTTAATACAAATTACAGGTTAACATAACAAATTGTAGTAAAGTAAGAGATATGTTTGTTCTAAATATTTCAGGTTTCAACATGGATGTGGTCTAGCGGTGATAATTTCATTGGACTATCGAAGTTCAAGGACCAAAATTCAGGTACATACTCGATTGTATTAATTTCCATCCGAGAAAATATAATGGTCAGCAAGGTGAAAGTTCAGGAGCATCTGGATATTTTTAAACTTTCGAAAAATTACATGAAGTGTGTGTGTGTGTGTGTGTGATTTGGATTGACAAAAAAGCTTTAAAAATATATTATATCGCTACGATGCCTGAAGTGTGGCAAATTATGTGATATCTAGCATTGTGTTATCATGTATCACACATGTAGCATGATGTCCCACCCAGTAACATTATCCTGACACCAGGCCTACCAGACGTAACACTAACATCTTAATGCTGAGAGCCTTGGCGATCAGACGCTTTTAGTACCATTTTATACGTCTTTGGTATGACTCGGCTGAGGTTAGAACCCAAGACATCCTGTATCAACTCTTCACTTATTTGTTCAAAATCCTAAAAATCGTTATCTACATATTTTGCTTAAATAGGGGTTGCTAACATAATATTCAACCTACGCGTAATCATTTCTACGTTGTGCAAGACATGAGGGAGCTCTTTGATACAGTTAACATTACCAACATTATAGACTTCCTTAAGGAAGCAAATATCTATCATAAGTTATAGCTTTTATTTTATCACCTTGTTCAGTTTTGTGTTATATTTATGCAGTCGATAGATTTTAATTGCCAATCATATGTTTTCGTTATCATACTTTTGCACACCCCGTTGATCGGGAAACTTTTAATACTTTACCATCGTTCACATTTTTATCGCTTTACCTTTAACTGTTTGGACCCCAATCGCTGGTCGTTAAAATTATTTTACCAGTTTTAAATGTAAAAGGATATATATAACCTAATGTTTGGCGCTAAATAGCCACATAGTGCTGGTGCGCCGTAAAAATATAAACCAATCAATCAATCACATAATATTTTTGTCAACATCAAAAACTAAATTTTCATGAGTGGAGTACATTCTGCTTGCCAGTTCTAATTCTTTTAATTTCAACTGCAGTTAAAACGTTTTCTTCTGTTTGTAGTTGAAATTTCCTTTGCATCTCTTTATCTTCATTTTGCACTTGCATTTGCATTTAGAGCTGTTCCCTCTCTCTTTCTACCTTCTTAATTTGAAATTCTCTTTCTTTGTCTTTCTCAATTTGCATTTGAATTTAACCCTTTTCATTCTCTCTCTCTCTCTCTCTCTCTCTCTCTCTCTCTCTCTCTCTCTCTCTCTCTCTCTCTCTCTCTCTCTCTCTCTCTCTCTCTCTCTCTCTCTCTCTCTCTGAAGTTCTCTTTCTCTTCCTTCTTTCTGAATTCATCTCTCTTTTTCTGTATATGAATTTCAATTTTCAATTCTTTTTCTTTTGTCGGAAGCTTAAGTTTTCTCAATTATATTTCCGGCCGTTTTTTAATTTCAATTCTTTGAATTTCATTTCAGAGCTAGAGAGAGATTTATTAATTAATTCCAAAGCACTTGTATTAAAAAAAAACTTCCTTTTCAACCAAATGACTCACTAAAAATTTTATAATTTACTGTTTTAACAAAGACCATTTTGTGTCCGAAGGAAGATAGCTGTTGGGAGGCTCCAGCAACTCGTCTTCCTTTAAAGGCTCTAACCCAACTCAGGTCGGATTTGAAACAAAACTTTTCATCTTAAATAACAGTATGAAAGCTTGTTGGTTTCACTTTGTAAAATCAAAAGAGCAGGACAAAGAAATGTCAGAAATAAAATGAATTTAAAGTTTAAAATAAATGTCAATCTCTCAGAACTTTTTCTCAAATATTTTAGCCAGGACGAGCCCCAATTTCTGTTACAAATCCATAGTCATAAACCAAGTAACAAAATGAATCAAAAGCAAGAAGTTATATAAAACTTTACAAATAATATAATTTTCAAAGTCATAAAATGAAACTATATGAGGAACTTACAGTATTATAAACTGAATCAAAGGTAATACTGAAAAAAACAGTTATACCGAATTCCAAAAGAATTGAATGTTCTGACGGAGTTTCAAAATACTGGTATACTAACAGGCCTGATTTATCAAAATTGCATTATCCAGAATTTCTTTGAATACTTAACAAAAGTCTCAGAATACTACTTAGTCCAAGAACATTTTGTAGTTCAAATGAATAATCTAAAAATAATCTCTCTCTCTCTCTCTCTCTCTCTCTCTCTCTCTCTCTCTCTCTCTCTCTCTCTCTCTCTCTCTCTCTCTCTCTCTCTCTCTCTCTCTCTCTCTCTCTCTCTCTCTCTCTCTCTCTCTATATATATATATATATATATATATATATATATATATATATATATATATATATATATATATATATATATATATATATACAGAGAGAGAGAAAGATAGATAGATAGATAGATAGATAGATAGATAGATAGATAGATAGATAGATAGATAGATAGATAGATAGATAGATAGATAGATAGATGCATGCATGCATGCATGCATGCATGCATGTATGTATGTATGTATGTATGTATGTATGTATGTATGTATGTATGTATGTATGTATGTATGTATGTATGTATGTATGTATGTACAACATCAAATAGGTATGAAGACTGATGTTATAACAATAACATAAGAAATAAGAATGAACATAATTGTGCAGCTCCACTTATGTACAAACATAAAAAGTTGAATCGTAATTTCCACTACTCCTACGTTACAATACACAAATATCCTAAAGCGTATAAGAAATCCACCTGTCTTCACTCATCCAACGGGATATAGCTTCATTATTTCTATGACCCCACTGACTGACAACATGTTACTATTAATATTAATTGTAGTAGTAATTTTATCATGGCTATATAAAAATACTATGAATCTCGGTCACTCTTAATATCTTAGACTACATCCTTTACTCTTACACAAGCGTTTGATAATCGCTACAACTTACAGTCATGCATAAAACTTACAAAATCATAGACGAAGTCATGTGCCAGGTGCTACAACAAATATAAACATAGGAATAGAATGTAGAATTGGTTTCTAAATTCTAACTTTTTTTCTATTGTCACCGCTTCGGTGGCTTCGTAGTTAGAACGTCCTTCTCAGATGCGGGAGATCGCAGGTTTGACCCCCGGCCCATTAATAACAAAGACTTATAAAATTGTTACTAACAGCTGCCTCGCATGGGGATCAGCATTAAGAGGTTAGTGTTAGGACTGGTCGGCCTGGTGCCAGGATATTGGGACTGAGTGGGACATCATGCTGCAAGTATGTGGCATAATGCCCCAGTGCTAGACATCACTATAAACTGCCACACTGAAACCATCGTAGCCATATGACTGAAAAATTGTTAAAGTGACTTTTAAAATCCAAACACACACACACACACACACTTCTACTGATTTTTCACAAATATCTCCACTCCATTGAGTCAGTAACTTTGATTTTCGATACTATTAACAAATTTTAATTTTCTAAGTACCTTAATAACTGATCATAAACTATCAATTAATTTACTTAAAACATGTCAGTAAAAAGATAGAATGTGAAAAGATGTAAATCTTCTATTTGCCATCTTCTTAGTAGTACCTTTCATTTCCTCTGTATTGATGCAAGAAGTCTATTTGCTTATTAGTTTTGGTTTTGTTCTTCTTTTAAGTTACTCATTGGCCTTTTCAACAATATTATCGAATGAGTTGATAATTCCTATATGGTGTAACTCTAATCAATTTTCCAATCTATCTACTTAATTGATTAAATTTCAAAATTCTCATCATAAAACATTGCATACGTGCTTATAAAATGAAATTTGGTAAGACATCATTGAATGCTTAAAGTAGTGTACAAGTCGCACTTGGTACACTCTTTTATTCGTCTTCCCATTTATTTCAAAATTTGCAGGAAATCTGTACCAGTGAATTATTTAACAACCTTAATTATTTAGTACACTATTTAACTTTATCTGGGGCACCGGGTAACAGTATATTATTGTCCGGTTGTATATGTTTCTTGTTATAACAAGTATTCGGCACAACGATAAACCCTACAATATGCAATCAAACTGCAAGTCATTACATCAACTATAACATTCCTAAGATGATTTCCTTTGTGCTTAGAGGAGTTTCGAGGACAAAAACATAACACATATTGTTTACCATGTTTTGTTAAAAACAGAAATGGTTCCTCTTTGAAAAATCTATTCGGTTACTGGATAGTTACGTCATGAAGAATGCCTATTAACGAGATTATCAAACTGCTTTTACTAATCATTATGATCAATCTTATGATATGCAATTAAATTGTACATGTCTTATACCTTGCGTAATTGGTGCTGCAATTTACCTTTGTACGAATTTATTTCGCACCTTTTTAATAATACATGGTGTCATCATTAATGTGCCTTTAGCATTAATGCAAAATATGACGCCGTTAAACTCGTTTAATTTTGTCCAAATTTGTGTTGATGACATAGACTTAAAGAAACCATCTATTAGTATAATTGATGATATTTATTTAGGCATAGTCATGGATGCAAAGCTAATGTAAATATTGCAGCGTATTTCCTTTGTTTTCTTTCTTTTATCTATTTTTTATAACAATTTCTTATATATAAATATCAAAAGCAAACTCCAGAAAGCTAGCTAGCAAAAGATGCCACAAAACAGCCTGATCACATGGAATACCCTTTTAGAAAACGGGAAATAGCGGAACTGGATTGGTAGGAGTATTGTTTGTCTATCAGGTATCGCCTGATCACATCGTGCTATAAATATTCCTGAGAAACTGACAACGTTTTTTAATCGCCTTATGAAATGGATCTCAGGTATTCAATGCTTGTTTTATCAAGTTCGTTCTAACTTTTCTAAACATTTTTCTGTTCCGAAACATGACGTGTTTATCTGCAAATTGCATCATGGCTAAATCAAAATGCGTGTTCTTAAAATTGACATTGCCTTTGTTTCTCAGAAACTTCTTTCTGCAATTTGGAAGGTAGCACCTATCTGCTGTCACAAGAGTCATAACACCACTACATTAATACTAACACGCTCCGTATACTCACATACAGAAACAAAATTTGATTGCTCATGTTCTTGCTGCTAACAGCATATGTGTTTTATTTCATTTTGTGTCTTGACAGAATATGTAAAGTCCAATCCATTGCATGTGAGCATCTTCGTTACCGTAACGATCTAGACAGTGAAACATCAACTGTTTGAACAGTTGAAAATTTAAATGGGCACTCATAGCTTTTCTTTAATCTTTCAAGTTTTCCTGATTAGTATGATTTATGCCAGACCAATATTGGGTATAGTACCAGTCTCGAAAGCTGATGCTAGTCTGTCTATGGTATTACTGTACTTGGAATCATGTAACATCAAGCTATGCAGTGGTTGCTACTTTCATAAAAACTTCTGCCTTTTGGTGCTACATCAAAAAGTATATATAACTTTGGGACTGAGGGCAAATAGATTAGAGATCAAGGAGCACCAGGACTGACATTTTCAGAATGATGATTAAATTCATTATTGTGTTTATATGAAAATGAAACAAGAACGTGTATCTTATAACTGATTATTTCTTCACGCTGCTAATACACTGAAAAGTTGTCAAAGCACTTTCGTGCAAAGAATTTGGGATTCTGAGACAAGATATGTTGTTTACCGTGTTCTACTTTAAAATCAAAGACCGAAATCGCCACACACAAGAAACAATGGCGACCTTGCAAGCTATGAAACGTTGATAATTATTTTAAATTGAAATGTTGTTTATATTAGTTTTCACGCAAATATATTGAGCATAGACCTATTCATTGTATAGGTATCAAATACATGTTTTAGACGCAATGGTCATAAATGTTATGAACCATTTACAGTTTCGCATGAAAGACATTTTGTTTTATTTCACAATTGCGGTCCAATAAAATCAACATAAAGCAAAGCGGGTAAAATATTCGGTTTCATCATTCGGTTTTAAGATTGCGACAATGGTTACCATATTTCTCCTCATAAATGGACCGCTCCGATGACTTAGTGGCTTGAGCGTCCGCCTCGGATGTTGTAGGTCGGGGGTTCGAATCCCGGCTGAGACGTAAAAAAGGTTTATAAAAATGGTACTAACAGCTGCCTCGCTTGCTGTTCAATATTAAGAGGTTAGTGTCAGATCTGGTCGCCCTAGTGTCAGTATAATGTGCCTGGGTGGGACATCATGCCTCTTGTCTGATGTATGATGCCGCAGTGAAAGACATAACTTTAAACTGCCACACTGCAGACATCGTAGCAATATGACTTAAAAATTGTTAAAGCTACGTCAAAATTAGTACACACACATACACACATACACACACAAACACACGCACACACAAACACACACACTAATGCTTCTTGGGTTAATATTTGCACAACAGTCATAGTTTAGCATGCGCTTTGCAAGGAGAACCGTTTTCCCTACACTACTAGACATAATTTCTAAGTTTCAAACAAGAGAGAGTCTCTAAAAGAAAAATTGACTGCAATAGGATAACTGTATAACAGACAGGCGGGCATGCACGGTGCAAAGAGAGCGGTGTATACGACAAAACTCTGCTTATACAGGTGAGATAGTGCTCGTTACCGATTCAGGTGCATGCAGAGTTAATGGAGAGGGAAGTGATCGTTTAGAACTAATAATGTTCCAAGCAAATGAGTAATTCCAAAGAAGATAATAATAATTTGCTTCATATAATTGATGTTATTTGCTCTTTCGGCTTCCCTTTTAAGTCAAACGTAAATTTTAAAAATCTTGCTCAGATAAATCAGACATTTTATTGGTTTGACCGGTTGTGGGTGTAGTAGGGGGTCGGAGGTGCTTTGTTTAGAAACCTGTTATGTGGAAATGTTAATGACGAATGTTAGCATGTAAAATTACGGTCGTTGCGTGAGCAAAACCAACATTGCAAACATATTATACTGAGACGTATCCAGTGATGATAATTGTTTCGGCTTAGTACGCCAGACATATTTAGGTGTGTACCTACATCAGACTGCATTGATTAATAACTTGGATTTATTGTGATATAGCTAACTGATGCGTTCTCCTAAGGGGATATTAATTAATATCGACGAAACTAGATCACGGCTACCTCCTTTTCAAGGTCGGATGAGAACAGATACTTTTATATCAGTCATCGAATTCGATGAGAATGTTTATATTTGAAATCGCCACAGGGCAAGGTACATATAGTTAGAATAATGCAGAATGAATTGATTCAGTAGACACTTCTGTATGTATGTCCATGAAACTTGATGTGTCCATTTATCTACACCACTTTCTGTTAAAACCCTTAAAACACGATTTGTGGCTGCAATGACCCATTTTTCTTCCGACACTATGACTTAGCTATCTGTGTACGCGAAGCAGGCGAGACATAGAATCTCAAGAAGTTAATGTTGGTTAATTTATAGCACAACCCTTCAGAGTTGTTAAAAATTATTAGAGTAATAGAAGTGAATAGTCTTAATTTTTATCGATTTTATGAAAATAAATTATATTAACAGTTCTGTTTCATGCAATTCAATTTACGACACATTCGTCAATGTCAGGAGCAAATCTGTCTCTAGTAATTAAGAAAAAGTCAAATATTAGCATTTTTGATCAACTTTTGGATGACTGATTTGCAATGGTTTCCCTCTTGCTTTTTAAAAAAGACAATAAATAATTCAACCTCACCTCTTTTCTCTGTACAACGGATGTTTTACAATTGCATAATAATGAAAGTTGTTCGTTATTTCTCGGGAACTGTATCGCATCACTAGCACGAGATTTCATGTTTAAATGAAAAATAGTGTCGGTAATAGGATACAAGGCTTTTATTTGTCCTTTTGAAATAATGAACTTAGGTACGTCTGATAAAAATGCAACTTTGCGTACCACTGATATTTATTAAGTAATAAAACCACATATAGAGTTGTGCTATCTCTCAACTGTTGTGAACATTCTTATGTTATATATCAATTATGTTGTACTATGATCCAATCATCACCTTTACATAGCCTAACGTCGTTTGGAATATTGTAAGCCACCATGGTAACATCTTTTTTTTCAATCAAGTTCCAAGATAAAAGGCTGGAATACCTCCAAGTCATATACAAGTAACAGAAGGGAGAATACAAACAAACCCAGTGCAGTAATGTGAAACTTAAAAACTCGAATCATTGAAAAACAATAACTTCATTTAAAAGCTATGTAATTACAACATTGAAAACTGAAGCCTTGATACGCGGTTCTGCTAAAATTCTATCACTGAGTCTATAACACAATTTTCATAGCAATTATCACTTTTCATTGCTTTTTGATTATCATCACTTTTGTCAATATTTTTTTTTATGGTTCATATAAGCCCAACAATACATTCCTTTTGTCCTGTATTCATTATATACTGATATTTATATACTGAGAGTGATTAGGATTTGTACAATGTTTTAAGATGATGAATTTATTATACTAAAAAAGTTTCTATCGAGGCTGCAGGCCTCTTTCCTCCCTAGGGTTTGGTCAACCTGAAATTTATCAATATCAATTAAAAAGAGGTTCATCATATTCGGCAACATGCGATAACAAAGATATTTACGAATGCAGAACAAAGACTTACCTGCCTTTAGCAAGGAAATTGCATATGAAATAGACACGATATTACCGCAAAGACAGACGTAAAGGGATGGATTAGTTGCTTATACATTACAGAGGATTGTTTGGAAAATATTGCCGTATATTTGCTCTCAGATGTTGTGAATAAATGTGCTTATTTAGTACCGTTGTTACTTGGTTTCCAAGAAAATACTACATTATTTGCCTTCTGGGGTTTTATGGATAAGCCTTTATATTAAAATGAAACACGACTGTATCCGTTTTAGTGGATGAAAGACCAAATCATTAACCTTTAAAGATCTTTAATTCTACCTTATCCTGTTTGGCGAACTATCGGCAGCTCTTGATAATTCCATATCGCATAATTTCACATCACAACATCCATCGCAACAAAACGAAAATTACTGTCCATGTGTTCTTTTTACTGTAATATTTATGCAAAGAACCAGTACAAGAAGACATATTACTCAGCATGTCAAACTCGCTGTCAAATCAGTGCTATAAACACTGTTTTTGTGACCGCAAGGCAAGAAAGTTAAGCGACCGTATTGCAAAAATTGAATAATCTTTGCTTTATGATGACGCGAACCGAGCTTGAAAACAATCCATCAAATGGCTTAGGAAAAATAAGGAAAGAAAATCAACTTTACTGAAACCTAAACACAAATCTTCAAGGACAAAAGGGCGAATGAGTGTGTCTCCCTATAAATGGATTTGCTAAACTTGTACATCGCAATCAGGAACAGAATATATGTATGGCCCTATGAATGCGAGCAATTGAAAGTCATAAATTTAAAAAGGATTCCAAATCACCTTTGAACCTGATGTTACACTAAAGTACAAGAGAAAAATGATTATCTGACTAAAATAATATCATGTCTTTTTACGCTTCGTTTCTTGTATTGACATAATCCATCGGATGGTGTAATTAAATCACCTGCAAGTGAAAAATGGGACTCTGACGTCCTTTCGTAGTACTCTAAAAGGCATCAATGTTATTTATGCTTAGATATCTTAGTCCATTTAAACAATGTGTATATCTAGTCATTGGTATTGCGTTTACTCAGAGCAAACAAAATACCCATGTCTAAACTCTCGTTTTTTGGACATTTGACTCAACTTCAAGAGAACTATTCTTATTTAATTCATCACATCTGTCTTCACCGATCAAGAGTGTTCTTTCAGATGTCAGTATTACGAAAAGTGTAATTTCCGTCCATTTAAAAGAATTGCAAAAACTATTAGTATTACAATAAGCGAAGTTGGTACCGATTTACAAACTCGGTATCACTCCATGTATAGTTGTATCTGCAACCGGTAGTGCTAAGTAAAATGATCGTGCTAGAGGTTTTCTAAACATATGAAATTTTATTTTTTTTTCTTTGAGGTTTTGATATATCATTCTTATTACATGGATGGGAACAATATATTTCACTGAAAATTTAGAAGTAATCAAGAATTAATACAACATCATAATATATTGGACTCTCCAGAACATGACCTGTTATATTTCTGCGGATTTCCTTCATATTTTTATTCCTCAAAAATTTAATGAAAAACAAAATATAATTTGCATAATTATTCAATTTTATGTATAATTTTAATAGATTCTTCGATTCCCACATTTAATAAAAATCGAAACATTATTAGAAGTATTGCAGCCAGGACCAGACACGTTGTACATAGCTTAACGCGTGCAGTGAATTGAATCTTTTGTTTTTCTACAGTATTTAAAGAAGAAATGATCCCGTTGATTTCCAAAGCATGTGGAAATAGTGAGCAGGGGAGACAAGGGGCCATTGTGACTTCTGTGTTAAAAAAGGGTCCCAGCACTATGGGAACAATATTTATAAAAAACATTGGGAATTAGCATTACAGACAGGGTCCCGGCACAATTAAAGAACTGCATTTTAACAGGGGTGACATCATGTTACTGGACACAAGAAAAACAATGGCAACAATGTTGCAAGTGGCTGACCTCAAACGAGCGGAACCGTGTGGCAAGTGGCTGATCTGAATACGCGTTACTTTAAGGACAAATAAAAAAAATTCACAAACATAAACATACAAACATGCACACAAACACAAACAGAAATACACACACGTGCGATTACGCACACAAAAACAAGCAGAATTCACGTGCAAGCGTAGGAACACAAACACAAACAAAAACACAAATGAACGCACATTCACAAAAACACAAACAAAAATACACACGCAACTTGATCAGTCTCTCCTTTCTATAGACCTGATTAGTCCTGAGGAGAACTGGGTTTTGTTTTCGAACTCTATATGCAACATGTTTAATAATGACATGTTCCAGGTCTGGCCCCATACACACATCTCCTACTCCAGTCATTGTTCCAGCTGATGTGTGTAGTTGTGAGTGCGGAGGTATTGTACGCTCCAGCCCAAGGCCGTTCTTTAATTGTCAAATTCAGTCCAGTTAGCCACATGTGCAAATATTCTAGATTTTAAGGTGAATTAAAATTGTCCTACCTCCTAATAATCTTTCCTTAAATTAGTACCATAGTTTACGTAGAACAATTCACTAGCTAAGTTTAGCAGTAAGTGTCTAAGCGACATTTTTTTCAATTGATATTTGATATTTTGTAGTTTTTAAATTTTGTTCAATGGTGATCGAAATTATTTATATTGAGTTTGTTTGTGTAATCAAGTCGGGATTCCAAGTCAAAGTTTGTTTCACTGTACATAAGTAGGCAATGTAGTAGCCCTTAAAAGGGCTTTGTTGGCAATTTACTCGAAGGTTAACGTCTGCTTTGGCCTCTATGTTCCGACGCACTTCGTGTATCCTTAGCTTTTGGACATTGCCTTATACTCATGGACCTCGCACAGGTAACATGCATCATCCACTAGGCGGGAGATTAAGTGTTCTTTGTAGGCTTCTAGGTAGTAATGGGAGAGGATTCGAATGCAAAAAGAACAAACATTGTGCCAGTCGTAAGTTATGGCACTCAAATGATCGTCATGAAACGTACTTCACTGCATTGATGAAATTGCCGGCCTTCCTAATATCATCTAACGTAGCTTCCATACCCGTGTCTTCGAATGCTTCTCTGTTATTTTCCTCTGTCTAAAATAGAGTTTGACTGTGACTGTCTCTTTGAAAAATGGAATATTTTGTCTCAGATCTCCTTGTATACCAATGTTGATAATGTTGAAATACGACTTACTGACGAGCCGATAACATGCCGATAACGAGGATGTAAAAATTTGTGGTGAACTTGGTATGTCTTTCCACCTTCCTCGTCATTGGTTATGGCAGAATCCTCTTTGAAAGGAATGACTCTCAGAAACGGTGTAGATGTGTCCCACCACGTCCTAATTCTACCACATCACAGCAGTATACAAATATCAAATTGAATCCTTGGTTCAGTTCTAATGGCTTATGAAAAAAGTTCGAAAATTTCATGTTGTTGACTGGTGGCATGAGTGAACCCTTTATCATCTTGAGGTCTCCACCCAAAATGTCAAATAATTCAGGACGAAATATAATGGAAAAATGTTTGACATCCAAAAATTGCATCAGTAGGCGATGAGCATCTTTATGGTACTCAATGGTGACACTTTGTTTGGTTTTGTCCACAGCTTTGCCAAACATTACTATGAATTTGGATGTAATCGTAACCACCAGATGTTGATGCTAAATTAATAGCCTGCAGGAATTTTCAACGTACAGTGGAATATCAGGGGACACTGATCGTTTCATAGAGGCATCCACATTTTCGTTGTAATTGAAGTATTGTTGCACTTGATTGTTCAGAACTTCAACATTACAAGTGTTTTGATTTTCAGTTATGTCTTTGAGTTGTGTAGGGTGAAACATTTTGACTAAAGCCACTTCCAAATAGGCTTCGTGATCCAATTGGATGTCCTAAGGTAATTTGGCTATGAAACCGTTTGAATAAATTGTTTTTGTATGAGTGGAGTGGCTTTGAACAGAACGGACAACACGTCCCAATGTTTGGCTAAATGAAGAGGCGTTAGTTTCCTTTTCTTTTTGTTGAGCGTTGAAGAGGAATGGTTTCTGTGGGTTGATATATTTGTTTGTTCCGTGGCACTTACAAAAAATACACTCATATCGACGACTTGGCACAAGGCCCTTTTATCTTATTTTTAGAGTAAGTCGAAGAATTTGTAACCAGTATTTTTGACGAATTGACTATCGCTTCATCAAAAATGTGACATTTGTTTCTACATCGCCAAACAATACTCCCCTTTGGTTGCTCCTCTTTTCTTTGGATGATTATGTTTTTTATGGGGCAGACGTCGATGCTTGGCTAAGCGTTTTTATTGCATGTCGGGACAAGCGACAAGACTGTCCTTTTCTTTTTCCTTTTCATTTTTGGACATTGATGATGGTGGTAGTTTGCACTCCTGGTGGGTGGTATCCGTCTTGGTTCAGGAGCACACACAACATACACTGACGTCGATGACTTGTAATACGTCCTTTTATCTTATTTTTAAGTAGTTTTTTTCGGTATAGTTAGCTGGGTGTATGACCAGTCTGTTTGATGAACTCTCTGCTTATCGCATTATCACCAAAACAAACATTCCTCCCTTTTCATTGTTCCTCTTTTCTTTTGGACACTGGGATCTATTCTGGAGTAGACGTCGATGCATGGCTACACATTTTTTGGACACCGGGTCAAATGAATAGATTGTCCTTTGCTTTTTCCTTTTCTTTGTTGGACAGGATAACAACGATTGTGGTGGTGTGCCCATCTAGCAGGAAATATCTTTGTTCAAGAGTACAAAACACCGATACCAAGCGTTGCACCTAATTGTCTTTACATCGTATCAACTTGATGACAGGCATCAAGCATCTTGCAGGGGTTCGCAACGGACTGGGAATGTTCTTGCTTAAATAAATCTAGTCAAATCTGTGACATACCCGACCTCTCTTGGACTTTGATTTTGGACGCATGTACTTTTTATCAGCTTCCGCAGCAGCTAAAGAGGTGGAGGGTGTCACCACTGAAGAAGTTCTTGGAGTCACGGATTTCCATTTGTTCATCAAATTAGGAAAGACGCGAGTCAAATTGGGTTTCGCTGGCATCACCAGCAACGGAGAAGTGGAAGAACTTGATTTGGGGACGTAATGTTGTGTCGTCCTGGCCCCAGTGCTCCTCTTGCGGGTAGAAGCTGTTTTTTGGAGGGTGGGGATTTATCTTGGAGCTTTTCTTTCACTGGGGAGTTTTCTTTTTCTGGGATTATGACCTGGTCTTGACACCACTGCTCGTTTTCTTCTGGGTACGTATGGTTAGTAGTGGTTTTCTTCTTGGGGATAAATCAGGGCATTGAAATCCCATTCAAATACGGGGTTAATAATTAACACACCTCCTAGAGAACCGCTACCTCCAGGTTTCATATTGATTTGCTTTTCAGTTTTAGTGTCCATGCGGAGATCTGCCAGTTGCGTCAAGGCTAGTTTGTTTCTCTTAATAAAAGCGCATAGTTTGATTAGGAATGTGAAAAATGCCTTGCAATAATTGATGTGCTGTCACCGTAAACCATAGAAAGATTTATCTGAGACTGGCTTCTAAGACACGAGCACGTTACTGTTGAGGGGTTTGTGTTTTTTTCGTGACTGATGCCGTACAAGACATGAATGAATTTAAGGGAAAATGAGACTGAATGGACGTCATGTTGAGGATTTCTGAGACAGAATAGAAGTGGTTGATGTTGTTATAGAATTTTTCTTAAGTCGACGTGGACGTGCACACGACTGGCTTGGCACCAGTGGTTAAATTGATGGGTTGACAAATCACAAATAATCTGGGTTAGTGGGTTTTAAATTCATGAGAAAATAAACGTGATGGATTTGCATTGCATCGTCGTACGCATGAGTCAGCCAAAGTGTTCATAATTGTT
Source organism: Potamilus streckersoni (assembly GCA_016746295.1). Taxonomy (NCBI): domain Eukaryota; kingdom Metazoa; phylum Mollusca; class Bivalvia; order Unionida; family Unionidae; genus Potamilus; species Potamilus streckersoni. The sequence continues at coordinate 2,250,835 of JAEAOA010000444.1, forward strand.
TTGGCCAACACTTGCACTTGCGATTTATCTCTAGGACTTTCAAACAGGAGCATGTAATGAGCATTGAGGCTGATGGTGCGATGGTCTTTGCTTTGTGGAAACAAATTTTTGATGTTGTATATGCCATTGGCATTACAATAATGCCCTACGCGCGTAATCTTTTTCTTCTTTTCTTGACACATTGTCGAAGATGACCAGATGAGTTTGACTAGGGTCTGACACGATCCCGTCGTCTTCGTCAGGAATACCTTCCACAAACACAATGGATTGGCCTTGACTTTATAGCAGGAGGCTGTACGCCGATTGCCACTCTCTGTACCACCACACGATACATTGAGGTGAACGATTGATCAAATGATTTTTCTGTTCGATCAAACGTTTGAAAAATTATATTTTGCCTTAACCTCTCGTTCCAGTACTTGACATATTAACGGGATGGCGACAATATAAGGCCTCCCAACTGGCAGGATCTACGTTTGTGTCGATAACTTTGAAAGTAGTGGAAAAGGCAGAAGAGATAGAACATGTAGTTATAGTGATGGGGATATCTTTTGAGACAGACAAGACAATAATTTTTAACTTTTTCAGCACACGTTTATTTCAAAACATTTTTAAAATTAAACACGAAAGATAAAACGAATAAACGCCAAATGATTAAGTACTTCGATAAAATGCACAACGATGAAAGTGGAATATAAGCAAGTGATTGTACAACATTTTCTAACTAAGTTTTGTTGTCCAAGGGATACTAGGTAATGTTCTTAGAGTCTCTACAATTGGCACAGTCACAAAAGGGTCCTCCCGGAATGGCCTTTTGGGAATGTCTATGTCAATGACAATCAAGTCCTGAATGGGATGGTTTTTATTGGTGTCGGGTTCTTCTTCTGATCTCAAGTCTTTAGCATAGTTTTCCGATTCTTTTGTTCTCGAAACTAAGACTTTTATAGTAACATACATCTTGTCAGTGATGATGTAAGTTACAAGATACATACACATCTTTGTAAACATGTTCAATAACTAAAAGTTGACGAAACTTTTTTCCATATAGGTAGAGAGGTAACCCTAACCCTAACTCCACAGGCAAACCACGAATGTTCTCTTGTAAAATATTCTTCAAGAGATTACTGAGGTTGTACCACTAAAGGTGTATAGTGACAGTGCGGGGACAATCGATCATGTTCTGGCTAAGCTTTATCGTTCTGCTTCCAGTCATGTAGACAAATCCGGCTCTGGCTGATTTGTCGGTGGTAGGTCCTCCCAGATATTTAGGCCATATATTAATTGAGATGACAGCAGCCCGAAACGTGTCCTTGTCGCTTCTTCCTTGAAAGAAGCTGACTGATCACGCTGAAACTACATCTCAACACGCTTTGTTATCATCACGTGACTATTTGACTATTTGACCTGTGACGTTATATGCATATCGGCCGCGAGATTTAGTTGGTTAGTCATGTGACTAGCAATGAAAATGGAGCGAACGAGGTCAAAATTCATCAACAGTAGTTTTGTCTCGTCTGACAACGGATTAAAGACAAAATCAGTGTTATACTTGTAATTTCTGAAAAGATAAATGAATTCTTTATCGATTTAATGTAAGTATGGGTCAAAGTAAGGTCATTTAAATTTGCTAGGCTAATTAGTAGGCGAGAACCCAAATTTGTTATATGGAATAGACTCTGACCCTACACCCCAACGTAAAAAAATAAATATCAAAAATGGGATGTCAAGGGTCAGAGGATACTCGGACAATGTCAAATTTTGTCCAGGTCGATGTGTTCAATTAGCAAATGTGGGTAACTGCGGTAAAGTAAAAATATTTGCATACGTGTGGATGCAGCAAACACACGTTCAAGTATTTGATTTATTCTCCTTTCTCCTTGTCGGTGTGGTACAGCAAACTGGTGGCATTAGTCCGTCCTCCATACAAACTGTCACGGAGGTTAATTGGGTCCACAACCTTCTAACTTTCCCGATGCGTTTAAACTTGGAATCGGTTTTCAAATGGTTGTCGTACACGTGTTCCCACATTTCCACCACTTGGTATTTTTGATGTTTTAACTCTTACGTTTAATGTCCTCTTGACTCCAGGTTTCGTGGATAAGGTCTATGATCCTCTGGGCAAAATCGACCAACTTGTTCTGTCCCCGAAAGACTTTATCACATCTTCCTTCAGTGGGGGCAATTACAAAAGATCGGTTCTTAGATGTACTTCTCGCACTCTCGAGCAGCCACCCCAAAATTATTAATGTGAATTCTGGTCATCTTCTTCTTCCTCCTATTGGGGTTGCTGTTTTAGAATGTAGCATTCGTATTCCAAGTCTACGATTTGGTGACAAATGTGACATCGTTCCTTTCCTGGAAATATGTGTGCCTTGGCACTTTTAACACGTATGACTTGTCGACAAGCAGAACAACATTTCAGGAGCTGACAATCACTTTTATGCTGAGAATCTTGTGTCTTCAGATGTTGTTTGCAAATGGTAGGGCTGCCAAAACCGCGCTGACAAGCCGATCAATGCACCTGTTGTTTTTTTCTTTCGTCAAGGCAGTATTTAGAGGCCAAACATTCTGGACATTTCAATGCACAATGCTTGTGCTTCTCCTGATTGTTATAGCCATAATCACATTTTTCACAATAATAACTGTATCCCAGGAATCCGATGATACTGGTAATGTCATAGAAATTTTTATGACGCTGATAAACGAGAACGTATTTTTCTGTTTCTGAAATATTTTAATCGAAACAACAGAGTTCCGCGCACTTCTACGAAGTTTCTCCGCCAATAACACCTTTTTTGCTGTGCCAGGTCCTTTTGGGAAGAGAAATGTGGGTCATGTACTGTATCGCTTTTCCATCGGTGTTAGAAATCTTGTCAACGGATTGCTGTACATGTTGAATCTTGTCGATGACTTTGGAAGGTGTCAGTTATAATGGTCTGCTAAACTCGATCCAAACTGGGCACTTCAAACTATCATGATATATCGAAGATGTCAAGCGATCGTCTTCGTTGGCTCGACTTTGCAGTTTCATTTCGGTTCACAAAGAATCCCACAAGTCGGTGATGAACCCCTTTGATTTGTTTCAGAGATACCAAGCGTGAAAATAGCACCCAGACACGTTCATAAAGAGAAGAAAAGAAGAGAAAAAAGTGAGGAAGAAGAAGAAAACCCTGTGAGCGTAAAGAAATTCAAAAAAGGAGAGTGAAAAGACAAATAAGAAAATTTAACTTTTTTAAGTGATGTGTTGTGAAATTTTATTGTACATTTTACAGAGAATACACTAGAAAGAAAAAAATGTGCATATTGGTTTTGACTATTTATTATAAGGACCAACACTCAAGCACCCATACACGTGCATTATAAGGGAAAAAGAGGATTTGAATTTTATTTGATTTTGGCAAATATTGAGTGGTCTCCTTTCGGGGGAGGTGGGTGATCATGAAAAGGAACGTTGGGTGTTTGTTCCTTTATATATAAAAATACCCTGAGGAGCAGGAGGTAATGAGCTTCAAGAACCTTATCATTTTGCCCCGGCCAAGGCCTACTTCTGGACCTGTTGATGCCGATGATGTGGTAACAATCACTTATGCGTAGTGGGAGTGTTAACGGGGTTGGAGTGTTTGCGTCCTGGTGGTCTTTTTGTATAAGGCTGTATTAATGATGTCTTGTGCATTTCTTTCAGACTCCTTAACTCTACCAAAATGTTCAAGAGAGAAAATCTGCTAAATTCCAATTAAAATATTTATATTATTGAAGTAGGATTGTGGTTGTTTTAGTAGCCGCTGCTATACCATCACTCCTCGTCTCCATAGCCGGTGCACCGGTCGTCTTCTTATTTTCCGTCATGTTCTAAGTCGCATCGATTCACTGCATACAGATCCTGGTGCATCTATCTATGGAATATGACATCACATGTAGCTCTCTTCTGATTGAAAAACAAACTTCGCACTGTGACTGAATTTTGTAAAGTGTATTAAGATTGGTGAAAGAACGCAATCCGTTTCGATCCCCTCTTCCACCATAAATAACGGCGGTTCACTTCATTTCATTCACCTGTTCTTGTCACAGGATGAATACTAACCTAGGATGGTCTACCCTCATATCATCGATGCTGTTCAAGCTATACTATCCTATGTATGTCAGATCATCATGAGCTATCACCCAGATCACCTATACGGGCCTTTGGAAACGAAAGATTTATGTGGAAAGACAAGGCTGTCTGAAGAGAGTCTTAATCTACGGTTCAGAGGTCAGACGAAGTTTGAGGAATAGAAGAAGATTAGTTCGATGCCCTCTATGGTAACAGAAAGAAAAGGTTCTTTTCAGGACCACGCATTGCCTCGAAAAGATATATATTCTCTCTTGTCTAAATTTATTTAGTCTATTTTTGTGTGATAGAATTATTTTTATAAATGTATGTTTGTGTAAGATGTATATGTCCCTGTCTATTTTTCTAACCCTGTCTCTAATCACGTCTCTATGTCTATGTCTGTATTGTCCGTAGAGTAACGCATATTCAATGCAGCTACTTCTACACCTATTGAGGTCAGCCACTTGCAACATTATTGCCGCTGTTTCCCAGTGTCCAGTACCATAACATCATCCCTGTTAAAAAGCCTTTAGTCCCTATAGTGTCAGGACCCTGTCTGTAATGGTAATTCCCATTGTCTCTATAAATATTGTCCCCATTGTGCCTTGACCCTTTTATAACATAGAAGTCCCATTGTCCCCTATCGCTCCTTTCACTACTTACTTAAATTAGATAAGGTCAAATACGAACGGCTAATTTTAAAATTCTAGTCTTATGCAAAAGACGAAAATGTCGAGTGTAACCATAAGGGGAATTATTAATTACTTCACCATTCATGTAATTAAAGAGTACTGCTAATCAGTTAGTACCTATGCAGACATGCATCATTATTGATTAATATGGCACGGTACAAAAATATCTAACTACGTATTTTCGCACATGATACTACTATTATAAGCGAGCTCCAGGATATTTTAGTATCATAAACAACATTTCGTGTCTGAATATTTGTGACATTTTAGTTAAAATAATAGCTAATTTATTCTTTTTCATGTACTATATTCTACAATAATTTATAAGTACAATATTTAGTTGGCTTCTTGCTAATGTTTACATTTCTTAATTTATGCAATATTCTGTGGATCAATAGTGTTATCAATGCTACATGGCACTGACTTCAGGTTAATTTTTGGGGCTTTATTCTATACAGCTCCAAAACATTGTATGCGTGCGTGGGTGTGTGCGTGCGTGCGTGTGTATGTGTGTGTATGATTTGAACTTTTAATGTAGTTTTAACAATTGTTTAGTCATTTCGCTACGATGTCTGCATACGAATGGTCTAAAAAGATCACGTCACGGATCACTTCATCTCACCTCTTCTGGATGGATTCGAGCCTCAGATTCGGCCAATGTGGGTATGTGAGAAAGCGAGCCAGTAGCTTTTCGTGGGTTGGTGGTTCTTTCCGGGGTTTTCCTGGGTTTTTCCTCCATCATTAATACTGGCCGCCAAGAATTGTCTATATTGTGCTGAAAAATGGCATTAAAACCTACAAAAACAACAACAACGATGCCTGCAGTGTAACAGCTTATAGTGATGTCTAGCACTGGTTCGTCATGCCACAGACAAGTAACATGATGTCCCACCCAGTCACATTTTTCTGACACCAGGCTGACCAGACCTAACACTCTTAATGATGAGCCCCTAGCGAGGCAGCTGCTAGTACCATTTTTATACCATATTTATAAGTCTTTGGTATGACTCGGCCAATGCACGAACCCGCGACCTCCCGCGTCCGAGGTGTAAGCGCTAACCACTAGGATACTGAATCAGTCTAATACCAACATAAGCCAAACTAACAAAGCGAATTGAAAACTACAATAAAAGTAAGAAAATAAAACTATTCCATAATTACGCAGCAACCGTCATTACTTCATTACTTGGAATATTAACTCCTGAAACACAAATTATTCTGTCATATCGTGTAAATCATTCAGCGCACTTTGAAGACATTATTTAATTTAACACATTCATTTAAGGCTCCTGTGAATATTGGTGTAAGTCTTCCATCAAAGATTGATCAAAATGGTCAAACATTTAATAAAACGTATAACTACTTTTGTTGTTGTTGTTGTTGTTGTTGTTGTTGTTGTAGGTTTTAACGCCATTTGTCAGCACAAGATAGGCTATATATGGCGGCCAGTATCAATGGTGCAGGAAGAACCCTGGAAGACCCCGGGAAGAACCACCGACCCACGAGAATATAACTACTTTTCTTTATGAGTAAGGATCGAGAACATTGTTGTTTGGTTTAAACGGTACATGTAGAACATTTTTGCCTATATGAAGACCGAAGCAAACGACCCAAGGACAAAGAGATTTTAGGTATAAGAATGATACAAAACTTGTTTTCGAAGTTTATCATTTTCTTTAATCTTTTCTCCTCATTCGCTCTTAAATAATTTATCAAATTTGGTTTTCGAGTAAAGTTTGGTGAGCTGAGCATATTTCATCAACGTCTTTTTCACTTAGTGCACGGCTGTGCGACCGTAGACAAAAGTGGATATTGGATTCCAAGAAACTGTTCTGAACCTCATCCATATATATGCAAGATGCAAGCAACTGGTAAGTCTAAAATTTCAATTTCATAAATTATTGTTTGTTGGAAAGATCACCATATATATATATATATATATATATATATATATATATATATATATATATATATATATATATATATATATATATATATATATATATATATATATATATATATATATATATATATATATATATATATATATATATATATATATAGTAATACTATATTTTTTTGTTTCTAATATGAATAAAAGATCTACATGTCTGTCTCTTTCTTTATCCGTTATCCTAAGTGGACTAATGAGTTTTTCTCTGTGTGTGTGTGTGTGTGTGTGTGTGTGTGTGTGTGTGTGTGTGTGTGTGTGTTATGCTTTAAATAGATGTAGCCTAGAGGCAAGACACTTGATACAATGCATTTACGTTGATTCCCACGATAAAGAATGACAGTTGTAGTATTGCTATTACGGATCGTCTAACTCGATAAAGTCTGGCAAATCATGGAATGTCCCTTAATATACAACAGAATCGGGTCATTGACCTTTTGCCTAGGCGTTTGACAACAGGCTCACCCATTCACCAAAAAGCCCATTATATAAAAAGCCAGCGTTTGTCACCTAATGTTCCTATGAATACAAACAACTATGAAAACTTTTATATAAATGAATATCGGTATTCAGATTCAGCAACTACCAAGCAATGAACCTTATTGAACCTTATATTAGAAGAAGGAGGGGGAGGAGGGGGACTTCTTATTTTATTACAGATAGCAACGGACTAAGCAATTACGGATTATAAAGATTATATAGTCGGTCTTTTGTGATTTACTATCACACTGTGTTCAAATGAAGATCATGTTTTGCTAACCCTCAAGTATGAAACAATTGTCACAGTAGAAAATGTTCTATCAAATAGTAATGAATATACCGATAAAGAATGTTGATAATAATATCCGTTAGGTACAAGTTAGAATTGACAATAATATCCATGTGCTAGTGGTAAGTATTGATAATAATATCCGTGTTCTAATTGTAAGCATTGATAATAACATCCATGTTCTACTAGTAAGCATTGATAATAATATCCTTGTTCTACTAGTAAGGATTGATAATAATATCCGTGTTCAACTAGTTAGCATTGATAATAATATACTTGTGGTACTAGTAAATATTGATAATAATATATCTGGGGTATTAGCAGGTATTGATAATGATATATATGTGGTACCAGTAAGTATTGATAATAATATCGGTGGTCTGCTAGTAAGCATTGATAATAATATCCCTGTTCTACTAGTAAGCATTGATAATAATATCTGTGTTCTACCAGTAACCATTGATAATAATATCCGTCTGGTACTAGTAGGTATTGATAATAATATCCGTGTTCTACCAGTAACCATAGATAATAATATCCGTTTGGTACTAGTAGGTATTGATAATAATATCCTTGTGGTGCTAGTAAGCATTGATAATAATATCCGTGTGGTACTAGTAAATATTGATAATAATATATCTGGGGTATTAGCAGGCATTGATAATGATATATGCGTGGTACCAGTAAGTATTGATAATAATATCCGTGTTCTGCTAGTAAGTATTGATAATAATAACCGTGTTCTACTGTAAGCATTGATATTAATATCCCTGTGCTACTAGTAAGCATTGATATTAATATCCCTGTGCTACTAGTAAGCATTGATATTAATATCCCTGTGCTACTAGTAAGCATTGATAATAATATCCCTGTGCTACTAGTAAGCATTGATATTAATATCCCTGTGCTACTAGTAAGCAGTGATATTAATATCCCTGTGCTACTAGTAAGCAGTGATATTAATATCCCTGTGCTACTAGTAAGCATTGATAATAATATCCCTGTGCTACTAGTAAGCATTGATATTAATATCCCTGTGCTACTAGTAAGCATTGATATTAATATCCCTGTGCTACTAGTAAGCATTGATAATAATATCCCTGTGCTACTAGTAAGCATTGATAATAATATCCCTGTGCTACTAGTAAGCAGTGATATTAATATCCCTGTGCTACTAGTAAGCATTGATAATAATATCCCTGTGCTACTAGTAAGCAGTGATATTAATGTCCGTGTGGTGTTAGTAAGTATTTATAATAATATCCTTGTGGTGCTAGTAAGATTTGATAATAATATCCGTGTTCTACTAGTAAGTATTGATAAAGATATTTGTTTGGTAATAGTAAGTATTGATAATACTTTCTGTGTTCTACTAGTAAGCATTGATAATAATATCCGTGTGGTACTAGTAAATATTGATAACAATATCCTTGTTCTACTAATAAGTATTGATAATAATATCCGTGTTGTACTAGCAAGCATCGATAATAATATCTGTGTGGTATTAGTAAGTAATGATAATCGTGTTCTACTGGTAAGTATTTATAATGATATTTTTATGATACTAGTAAGAATTGATAATAACATCCGTGTTCTACTAGTAAGCATTGATAATAATACCCGTGTTCTAATAGTAAATATTGATAATAATATCCCTTGGGTACTAGTAAGTACTGATAATAATACCCGTGTTCTACTATTAAGTATTGATAAAAATATCCTTGTTCTACTAGTAAGCAGTGATATTAATGTCCGTGTGGTGTTAGTAAGTATTGATAATAATAGCCGTGTGGTATTAGTAAGTATTGATAATAATAGCCGTGTTCTACCAATAAGCATAATAATAATTCCGTCGGATACTAGTAATTATTAATAATAATATCCGTGTTCCACTAGTAAGCATTGATAATAATATTTTTGGGGTACAAGTAATTATTGATAATAGTATCCTTGTTCTCCTAGTAAGTATTACTATTGATATATGTGTAATACTAGCAAGTATTGATAATAATATCCGTGGTCTACTAGTAAGCATAGATAATAATGTCCGTGTAGTATTAGTAAGTATTGATAATAATAGCCGTGAGGTATTAGTAAGTATTGATAATGATATCGGTGTTCCACTAGTAAGCATAAATAATAATATCCGTGTGGTTATAGTAAGCATTGATAATCATATCAGTTGGGTACTAGTAAGTATTGATAATAATATCCTTGTTCTACTAGTAAGCAATGATAATAATATCTGTGTGGAATATCCGTGTTCTACTGTTAAGTATTGATAATGATATTTTTATGATACTGGTAAGAATTGATAATAATATCCGTATTCTACTAGTAAGCATTGATAACAATATCCTTGTTCTAATAGTAAGTATTGATAATAATATCCGTGTGGTACTAGTAAGTATTAATAATATCCGTGATCTACAAGTAAGCATTGATAATAATATCAGTGTGGTAATAGCAAATATTAATAATAGTGTTCGTGGGATACTAGCAATTATTGATAATAATGTCCTTGTTCTACTAGTAAGCAATGATAATAATATCCGTGGGGTACAAGTAAGTATTGATAATAATATCCGTGTTCTCCTAGTTAGTATTGTTAATAATGTCCGTGTGATACTAGTAAATATTGATAATATTAATCCTTGGTCTACTAGTAAGTATAGATAATAATATCCGTGTTCTTTTAGTAGCATTGATAATAATATCCGTGTGGTACTAGTAAATATTGAAAACAATATCCGTGTTCTACTAGTAAGCATTGATAATATTAGTGTGGTACTAGCAAGTATTTATAATAGTGTTCGTGGAATACTAGTAATTATTGATAGTAATATCCGTGTTCTACTAGTAAGCAATGATAATAATATCCTTGGGGTAGAAGTAAGTATTGATAATAATATCCGTGTTCTCCTAGTAAATATTAATAATGATATATGTGTAATAATAGTAAGCATTGATAATAATATCCGTATTCTACTAGCAAACATTGATAATAATGTCCTTGTGGTATTATCAATTACTGATAATAATAGGCATGAGGTACTAGTAAGCATTGATAATAATATCGGTGTTCCACTAGTAAGTATGCATAATAATATCCGTGTGGTACTAGTAAGTTTTGATAATAATGTCTGTGTGTTGCTAGTAATTATTGATAATAATATCCGTGTTCTCCTAGTAAGTATTGATAATAATGATATATGTGTGATACTTGTAAGTATTGATAATAATATCTGTGTTTTACTAGTAAGCATTGATAATAATGTTCGTGTGATAATAGTGAATATTGATAATATTAATCCTTGTTCATCTATTAAGTATAGATATTAATATCCGTGTTCTTCTACTAAGTATTGATAATAATATCCGTGTGGCACTAGTAAGTTTTGATAATAATATCCGTCTGGTACTAGTAAATGTTTTGATAATAATATCCGTATTCTGCTAGAAAGCAATGATATTAATATCCCTGTTCTACGAGTAAGTATTGATAGTGATATATGTGTGGTACTAGTAAGTATTGATAATAATATCCCTGTTCTACTATAAGCATTGATAATAATGTCCGTGTGTTTCTAGTATGTATTGATAATAATATCCGTATGGCAAACGATTTGATTAGTCTTAAATGGTTTCTTGAAATAATTAGCAGTTATATGTGTCTCAATAGAACTAAATGGGAATTGTCATTAATCCACAGGGTTACATGGATATGACACCAATGAACCAATATTATCCCATAGTTTTGCATGGAAAGGCAACTACAGAGCCTGATAGGAAATCGCGTACTAAAATTGTTCATAGGTTTAACGTTGCGGTTAAATGTTAATATTGTTTAAAGTTGCTTGTCCTCGAATTGGCTTACATGCTATCATTGTTGGAGTTGACCTTATTATGCATTACAAGAGGTACGTACCGGAATCCCTATGCTAAAATTGTCCATAGGTTTAACATGGGAATAGTAGCATGGGTATAAACGTTTATTGAGCAAAACGGTAATACAACATTGCCATTGAATTACATTACTATTACACAAAGGAAGAAATGTTTATATACACGCTATGCTTACATAAATTCAAACGTAATATACAACGAAGACGGTAGTGGTGTTCGTACAAATAATATTTTTACATTCATATAAATGGAAATCTACGGCAAATATAATGTTAAAATGTTTACATACCATCCAAAACGCACATTTAATACACTGTCCAACGCACACCCCTTGTATCTAACAAAAAGAGAGTAGCATGTATATACACGCTATATATTTTTCATTTCATTTCTCCCATAACCTAGCTGTTGGTAGGGGCGCACTGAAGAATTTTCAACATTCTCTCTATATTTCTCCCTGGTTTTTTTCTGCTCTTTGGGATTTTATAACTTCAATGCCTTACACTCCTTGATATTATCTTCGCATCTCTTTTTACATCTGTCATGTCTTCTCTTTCCTCGCACAGTGATCTGTACGATTGCCTTTGACATTACGGGTGATAGTGAGACGTGACCATGTCATCTAAGATTGCGTTTCTTTTCGGTGGTGGTCAGATCTTCATATGGTCCATTGGCAACTTTAATTCTAATGCACACTTCTTCGTTAGATACGCGGTTTAAGTATGTGATTTTCATGATCTTTCGATAATTTCTCATCTCTAAGGCATATAATTTTCTCTCTAATTCTTCTGTCAGGATCCATGTTTAACATGCATTCAGGAATATGGACATGGGAGGGAGTATATAAGCTTTATCTTGGACGCAAATGTAATGTTGCTGTCCTTCCAAGCATGTTTCATCCTTGCTAGTGATGTTATTATCTGCAAAGTCATGGAAAGAACCTCAAAATTATAACCTTCATCAGAGGTCATAGTACTAGGTCAAGGTCAATTTACTCTTTTTTCCTTTTGGATGATACTCGAGTTATTTGTCATTAGCTTGGTATTTTCCATCCCATACCGTAGTGATGCTTGGTTGAGACGGTTCACTAAGGTTTTCAGTTCCTATTCATCTCCTACTACGACATTAATATGAATATCGAAGCGCGGGTTTGTGATTGTTCTGTCTCCAACTCTGACTCATGGTCTTTCAAGGATTCGGACATGGTACTTTTCAGGTAGATGTTGAAGAGAGTGGATGAGAGAAAGCACCCCTGTCTAACTTCAGCTGTGTTCACATCACCACAAGCATTGCCTATCAGATAAGGATTGGGCTATGTTCCATCACATTTTACTGAACACATTAATGAACTGCCAACTGAAGAGAGAGAGAGAGAGAGAGAGAGAGAGAGAGAGAGAGAGAGAGAGAGAGAGAAAAGGGGGTACATGAGTGTTAGATATCCTATAATAATTTAACTAAATAAATATGATGCCAACATAAGGAAATTAAATTAATCTGCAAAACCAGAAAAAAAGGAAAATAACACCAGGTTTTCAGAATGTTAACTGAAGCAAAATAAACCTTGATCAACACTTAGAACGTTTTGGACATATGCTACTATAACAAAATGTTAAATTGTACTAGGTATTTTCCTCATAAAGCTAAAACAAATAACTCAGTTGAAGACAATATTGTAAAATATTAAGTACAAAACATTTCTTATACAGTAATGATATTTTAAAATTAAATGTTTATAACACTTTCATCCCGTTTAAAACTTTAGGGTACTAACATCTGTGAGACCATAATATAACAGAGCAAGGTAAAAAAATATTTTAAATAAAACAACTCAGAAAGTTATGTTCAGAAAAGGCCAGTGAAACAACACAGTTAATTATTTATTCATTCTCTTTTATACTCAAGGAAACTCAGAATTCCATTCGATTGTCAGATACGGATTTTTGTCCATTATATCAATTTCCACTCCCTCAGGGGCCCCGAGTGACAGAATGTTCTAAAGCTCTCATCATTACGGATCAATGTCATCTTACATCTGTCTGCGAAGGTTCTTGTCTCAGGCTCAGTCCATGTGGGGACTTAAGAAAGCTTGCCAGTAGCTTCTCGTGTGTCGGTGTTTCTTTCCGACGTTTTCCCGCGTTCTTCCCCCACCATTTATACTGGCCGCCATGTATAGCCTATCTTGTTCTGAAACTGTCGTTAAACCCTATAACAACGATAGCAACAACAATGCTCTCCCTCAAAATTTGAGATTTATGATTGCGTTTAAAAGAAAACGTTAGAAGTTATATAAAGTACAAACCAAGGTCATATATCGAACAATAATTACCTCCAGTACGATATGGTTGCTTCTGTGTTATTAAATAGTTGTATTATTGATACGCAAGAAATGGAGTTTCTGTCTTTCATGATTATATTGAAATAGATGTTAAGACAACCTTATAGAATCGTGTCGTTGGATGGCGAAGTCTAATGAGAGACTTGGTATTCGGCAAAAGGTACAGAGAAACTAATCATTACAAATAGTTCAATCCAGTTATAGAAAAATGATTACTGTTGAAGGATTGCCTAACATTTATTCGCTAAGGTATAAATTCGGTCAGCAATCTACAGAAAAAAAACTGTTTCTACGATGAACACTATAGACACCTATATTAGTAATACAAATGTAAACAATTTTTATATTGATCATCATTGTTCATGCCTGGATACACATGATAATATTTGCGTGAAACGGGGCATATATTAGGAAATGGAACACATTTATAAATAAACAGAAAATGAAACATCCTTGCAAACAAAATGTATCAAAACATTCAAAACAGCAAATTAAGGTCAGTTGTCTTCCAGAGGTGTTAAAAATTGTTGGAAGAAAAATGTTGGTACTAAATCTGATTGAAACAGAATCTAAAACCTTTTTGATTTCATTGTCATTATATATCTATTATGATCAAGACATTTACCCTGCTATGAGAAGGAAACACTAGTATTTTTAAGAGATATCTTGACCCATGATTAGAGAGAGAAAAAGAGATGAAAAAGTTATAGCTCTCTTAAGAAGGTGTCACGCATAAATGTGTAGATACGCCTACATCTTGGGGAAAGCTTGGCAGTGCGAGAGATACGGGGAATCTGAAAAAGAAGACGGTCTCGCCCTAATTCTGTAGGCGGTAACTGATTTGTGTAAACCGCCGCAACTTGTATTTATACAGCAACGGAATGTCCATTGCAAAAATGAAAAAAAAATAACGTTAGATATTGCTTTATCTGCCATGAATCAGAATGAGACTACCGTTTAATCTTTACTGTAACCGAGTGTGTTAAACCACGTGATTAACCAGACACATTTTGCTTCGTCAGCTTATTTGTATCGAGAACGATGAATCTTATGGTATCACGGTACCAATTGTTTTTCCATAAACCTCAATGCTAATGTTTTGTGGAAAAAAAATATACTTTCTATCCTACCTCTATATTCATGTCACCCACTGTCACAGAGAACAATGTTAGATTGTCAATTTGACAAGGCGAAACCAGGTACTCCATTGCATTTAAGAGAGATAACTCTGCTGAAACTAAACAGGGAAAAGAGTAATCTAGTTACACCAGACACATGTTCAGTCATGTATACCACATTTTAAAAAAAAATCTTAATAAATACAAAATGTAATCTAGATATGAATTAACATAATCTCACATGTTGCCAAGAGGCTCAACTTTTCTAAAGCCTAACAGAAAGTACAACTCTTACATAATGCACCAATCACAGCTAGTTTTGTAGTTTATTTCTGAATGAAATGTTCCCTACACCTTAAACTCCGCCCACCTGGAGTTGTACAATTGGTACTGTTATACCTTATGGATTACTCATCCACATAGTAACTTGTTCTATACGTGCTGCAAATTTGCTGACTTAGCATATGGTGCATAGTGCAATGGAGGTTATGCACTTGCCTGTAAGGACGCCAATAGTATATAGTTGTACTATGAAATAAATAAAGTTAATCTCAATATGTTTTAGTGGAAATTGGTTCCATTACAATCCAATAAAACAATTAATCCAATGAAAAATTAGTTTTAATACAATTTAGAGGAAATTTTAATGTTATTATTTTTACTCAAAATACTACCCTAATATAACCAACCATTGTCTACAACTAAGCTTACAACAATAAATTGTTTTACAGAGGAAATAAAATGTGATTCCTATAGATCTTGGTGATTCCTTCCTGATGATAAATAAGGTTAAAGGCTAGAATTACTTATTAGTTTATACCATGGGAGAAATAATTTTTGTTCTAGATGACTAAGCGAATCTGAATGATATAAAATAAAATGCAACCAGCATAACAAAGTTCACCTTTAGCTGGCATAGAAATTGAGGCACATTGGGTTACTAATATTTCAAATAAATGATGTATTAATTTGTGACTTCCGTGAGAACACTATGTTTATTGATATATTTTATAGTCGAGTTACAAATTAAAGTTGTAGAGTCTATTTTTGATGAAATTCACAAGCAATTTATTGTTGGTTCAGTTCACTGATTTGCCATTTCCTCAGATACAATGTCATTAAGATTTAATTATATCTGCACAATCCTTGCATCATATGTACTTAGTATTCCGATGTTCCATTCAATTAATAGACTTACGATCCATGCATGTATTATACATATTTACACATATATTTTTGAAGCATAATCCTTATCTACTAATTCTTTAAATGACATTGTAAGTAAATTCTACTTTGAAAGGCATCTCTAATTGAGATATTTTCTTCCGATTTCCAACCTTCTAGCTACTACAATATTCGTTATACCATTTCATTATACCATGGCATATTTTAAGCATTACGTTTTTATTTTTACGTTATCAAATTCTCTCACTTTTGAAAACATTGTCTTGCTTGTCTCATAGAGATAACTTCTCTTCGCAAAATCTTCATCAGTGTTACCTCCCTATAAATCTGTTAACATGTATAATAGCCCATATCATACCGGATTTAACCGAATTGCCCCTTAATTATCCGAAAAACCTCCCGAGTCACTTTATACTCCAGCCAATCAAACGCTGGTAGGCATCTGTACATAACAAAATGGCATACATTGTTGTTTAGACGTATCAGATTAAAACAAATTAAGAAATCCCCGCTAAATGCCTGGGACTTCTGCAGCTTTACCATCAAAAAATATTCCAGGTTTGTTATACTGCGGATTAATACGAAAATTTCCTTTTATTGATAAACGAAACTCGATTTATGAAATGCAGTGTTATGGTAAAAAAAAATGGATTAAATTTTTAACATCGACACCGTTTCCATACTCGCTTGTATATGTCCAGATGTAAACAGGCTTATAGCTACTCTCTCGTATGGCTATAAAATCCAGAAAACAAGACAGGATGGTTCCAATATTAAATTTCGTCAATATTTGTGGCATCATCACAGTTGAATAGGCATTTTTCAACTCTATAAACGAAGCTGAAATAGTTCGAACAGTTGATGCTAATGCTGAATTGGCCGCCTTGTTTTGACCACTAGTCTGGTGCCCTGCTTAGTATGCTCCCTGCGATGCACTCCGCTATACTATGCTAGGGAGCATACTAAGCAGGGGACCAGACTATTTGCCTACCAGCTATCGATTGGATATTGCGGTCAGTTGACTACCCGCCACGTAATCAAAATTCCGAGCAAATTACGAAGTTCGCCGTAGTCTCCATGAAATGGTCTATACAGGGTCTCCTTAAAGTACTTCTTTGATTACCGAAAGTCTCTTCGGTAATATTAGTAAGACAGTCTTTAGCACAAATAGAGTTTTAATTTGGGATCTTGACTTACTCGCCAATTGTATATTTGGGCTTTCCATACGCATCTAGTGTAAGATGACCAAAATAAGTTTGTGCATTTTCCTTGATTTCTTCAATTGGTGACATGTCTATAGATGCATATGTTTTACCGTTTCGACCAAAACTATGTTGTGATATATTTACATATTGTTGGGTTTTATTTTTCAACAACTGCTTCCAGTTTCTAGCCTTAAGAATTCGATTGAATCTTTCATTTACATATTTTTTTCTGAGTGAAACAAAATGATCAATATTGTTACGATTCTATAATTTTAAGCTACGTAACAGAAAAGCAATCAGTTTTGTAAAACTAATTTATTTTTCTAGAATACCGTGTGAAATTATTTTAATAACTATGCAGAATTGTTGACTAAATCCTAAATTGTCCTAAACGTTCTATCATAAGTTCAGATATATAAAGTTCCAACTAATTCCACTGCCTTCCAGTAAAATTCCGATATCGAATGTGTTGATGCGCCTGTAGGCTTGAACGTGTTAATGTGTCAATAACCTGGAGTGTGGCGATGTGCTAACAGTCGTATGATGCATTACAATGATATAATCAAAATTTTCTTGCCCAAAAAAAAAAGTTATAGTCCAAGTATATTATTGAGCACCTTGTATTATCAATGAATAATGTGAATAAGTAAATCCAACCGAATTAAACAATGAACACAACAATAAGACTTTTTCTGATTGAGATGTTAAATAAAGAAAGAATTATCTCAGTGTATACAAGATTATGTACCCCTTTATCCAGGTGGCAGTTACCATTTTCTGAAAATTATATTCTGTGAGTTTATAAAATCGGAATCAAGACTATCTCTTTAACTTACATTGAAATAAACATGTTTACTACTAATAATGATGTAAATATAGGAAATATCAACTATGTATTATGCTGTTTACAACACAAATGTCACTTGTCCTTTACACGATAAACTTGACTTTGGACAAGATGAAGTACAGAATACAAATGTACAGAACATATAAAAAAGCCAATATATAATACTCATTAAATTTATATAACAGTATTTTCTTTTTTCAATAATACATTGAGCTCCAAATTATGAAATTTGTTTTCTTCATCAAACTGCCTTTTCTTCTAGTTATCTCTTTTCAAGCATTTTTCGAAAGGCATGATGTATATATGTATATATATGTCTACTATTTCAATCCAGGTGTAATCTGAAAATAAAGCTATCGCTGTAGATATTATTAGTGAAGGAAAGTTATTATTTCAGCTATATTCAGCTGGAAATGTTTGGTGTATTCACTGCAAAAGGAAATTTTGAACGTTAATTCGTATATAAGCACGAAATTATAGTATTATTAACTGAGAGACATGGAACAATCGCTCTAAGTGTGAGAATTGCAAACCTGATTACATAGTTCAAAACCAGGATTTTGCTGAAAGTAATTGTAATATATAATTTAGTATTATATTACTAACACAAGACGCAAAAATGCAGCTAAACTACCTCTGCAGAAATAAACGAAAAGATGCAAATAAAATTTAAATGAAAGAAAACACTTTATGCTAACGTGTTTCGAAGCATCTCAAAAAAAACCTCGAAGATACGACAATTATGCTACCAAAGCATTATACAGAATCTATTGCATGCAAAAAAGAAGCACAGTTCAAAAGCATTAACTAAGAAAAAAGTTCTCTAAAGAATTGTGGCCTATCCCCATTGGGTAAGTTGTTACTTTTATACGACTATCCACAAGGAGAAAGGCCTTGGGCAGTAAGGTGAGCATTTTATAAACATTTTTCATAGCTGATTTGTCTCCTTGGTGGTTTTGAAATTAATAAAATTAGGGTTTCACTGATATTGGTTTCAAGAGAGCCCTGATATTATGACAAATATTTTGCAAATTTCTAGCTTTGTTATTAAAACAATTATTCTGCTAGTCAGCATCACGGCCAGTTTTATTTTCACAAATATTTGAAGGCCAGTGACAGTTGTTTGCTAGCTGCTATAGCTACTCTTTCGTAGACTAGTGGCCCAAGAATTATTTTTTATAATACCCACTTTGGAAACCAGTTTTTAAAATTATTATAACAGCCAATTTCAACCTCAGTGGCCTAGAGTGAAGTCAAATGTCAAGTTACCCCAAGCTAGCCAGATCGTAAACGATCCGAGAGTCGTACAGTTTTGAATACCAGGCGCCCAGAGGTTTCCTGTTATAACAATTAAATATAAAAGCTAGTTGCCCAGCTATCATGTTGTTTTTTTTATAAAATCTAATGGTCAGTGATATATAGTAGAAGTATATATAAATCAGAAGTGTTATAAGAAAACTTTGAAATCAATTAAATTTTCGTTTCTCCGCGTCTTAAAAGAATGTTTGTCCCTGCTACTAAGTGGAATATTTATTGTCTTCGTGGTACATACGTATGATGCAGTAATGGACACATTAAAGTTAGAATATTTTTAATTGACTTGCTCTGGACAAAATATTATTTGGTTCACTTTTATTCAGATAAAACGACTGGGTAAATGCCATATATTTTCGTAAAGACTCGCAAAATGACGAGAAAAACAGACAGATAAACGGACAAACGAAAGAAGCAAACATTGGTTAGAAGAAAGTAATATCTAGAGATCAACATTCTGACATAACAGCAGATAAACAAACAAGCGAACACAGAATAAAATTGTAGTAATACAAACTACAAGACAATTTAACAAGTGCGTTAGCGTAGACATGACAATCCATGGAATAGGCTAGTACCCCTTTACACAATAGAATCAACAATAAAGGAGATGCGTCCTAGGTTAGAACAGAGATATAAAAAATGTATCTTTGTGGCCTTGGTGAGTACTAAAGTATGTAGGCAATCCTTAAACAGGCTGGTACTCCTTAAGACAGTAAAATTAACAAAAAAAGGAAAGAAACTTGGTTTAGAAATGAAATAAAATATATATATCTTTATGTTTTTGAGGAGTAATAATAGAAGCTGCATGAATGCATAATTGGTAATTACAAAGCAAGATTTAAGTAGACTATAATTATTAAGCATGAGGTAAGACTTATGTTTCTCTCACAAATTTCTCTTCGCTTTTATCGCCTGGTTATATATGTAATAAAATCAGGAACAAAATCAGATTGGAAGACAGAAACGCAGGTAGGTACGATAGGGAAGAGATCTTTAAAATAAACATTTGTATTGTTATTCATTTGCTTGCAAGAATTTATGTTCTTTGATTTGTTTATGCATGCAATCAAATATGATTTTATTCGCTTGTCAACTTGCAATCTAGTTTGGTAACAGACGCTGCAAAAAAATGTCGATTGTCACTAAACTTCTATTTACTATCAACACTAATTAATGTCTGGATTCTCCATTATTTTCAATCATGTCTGTGATCGTTAAGTGAGGTAATAATGCTGCTGAAATGATTTAAATACTTTAGTTAATTAAGAGTTTTTCTACCCCTGTGTACCGTTTATCGCAGAGTTTAACATGTGTATCAGACTGCGTGGTTGACAAGGACTATCAAACAGGTCGTATACGTTGAATGTCTGACAATATGCATAAAGACGTTTAAATTATTTAAGTTTACTTTTTGCCTTTTGCAGATTATTTTAGGCATTTAATTGTGGTTTACAGTCATTCTGAAAGAGGGGTTGGGGAAGAAGAAGAAGAAGAAGAAGAAGAAGAAGAAGAAGAAGAAGAAGAAGAAGAAGAAGAAGAAGAAGAAGAAGAAGAAGAAGATGATGATGATGATGATGATGATGATGATGATGATGATGATGATGATGATGATGATAAACAAAAATATAGACACACATGTTTGAAAAACATTTCCTAAATGGGGAAAAAGGCAGTACCAAAAGTGGTATTTCCACTTTGTCAATAAAAGAGGCATTACCACAGTGGCCAGATCATTTGTCTTTACTTATATAGTTTAGGATCTCATTATGAAGGGTTATTTAGTACAGGAAGGTATAAGCAGTAGATTTCCAGCACGGATAAGTATCTGTTGTAGCGTCTTCACAATTTGCATGTACACAATTTGCAGCCTGTCCAACAGAAGAGAAGTGGATACAATCGCAGGGTCTATGTTATAAAGTGATGGCAGGATGGCCTGATTCCACGTGGAGTGACGCACGACTTCACTGTAAGACCTTACAAGCTGATCTTGCCGTATTCAACGACAACAACAACCCATTGACAAGAAGTCCATTCCTAGTTAGCCATCTGAAGTACGTTATTATAATTCAGTATAATGACATAATATTCCCCCTACAAGAAAATTTAACTATTTACAGATTTTTCTTATGTTAAGATACGCTTAATTTAGCATCTATGTAATTCGAATGTTGTAGTTAAGAACTAATGTCTCTTCATCAAAGAAATCAAGTTCCTTGTCAGGACATCGAAGCATTATAGTGGGGTTAATATCTGCATTTCATTTTCCTCTAAATATTAATTAAATTTTATTTACGTGAATAGGACACAATCTTTTATTTAAAAAAATAGTGAAGACTGAAATATTTACGAGTATAATCTTTGTTAATGCTTGAAATGATTACGAAAATAAATCTGTCCTCGCGGTTAAATATATACGGACATGATATCACCGGATTTTAAATTTCTGTGTGCCACAAAATACAAGAAAAATGTGCGTGCTACTATGTACTTCTGATCTAATCTTAATGCATCATATATGTAAACCTTTTATCGAGTATACTAGCTTATGTTTTTATATAAATCTATTATAGTCTGACTGAACACTGGATTGGTATGCGATACAACACGACCCTTCGTAACTTTACGTGGCTGGATGGAGACACGGTCTCCTTCGTCAATGCTACAGTAGGGTAAGGAATTATTGACGAAGTCACACTTTTCTACTGACGGTATGTATATTTGTCTTATAACACAAACTATATATGTCAAGCACATACTATATAACTTTCATTTGTCAAGCTGAGATTGTGGTGATGATTTCACTATTAAAATTCAAGCCCGTTCCAAAACTGAAAAATATGTTCGCAATATCGTCTATGACAACTCAGGGCAAATACAGTCTGCTAAATCCAATCGATTATCTTTAGGTTTAACTTTGACAAAATTGGGAGGGGAGATTGAGTTTCACCAATATATTTAAGAAAGAGCTAATCGGGCTATTTTGTTACTAAATAAAAGTAATTCATAAAAACGGCCATGGAATAAATTATGCAACATTTAGAAAAAAAATCACCGTCAGCCACAAAAACAGAGTAATATACGCCTGAAATGTGTACTGATTGAGACATTTAATTTGCTTGGGGTATAGAATAGGAGTGCCATGGCAACACACGTAAATGCCAATAATTTTATGTGCTTTTCATCATTGGCGTATACAAGTTTCCCAAGATTTTCAAACACGTGTTTTATCCAGCTGTATTAATCTTATCGTTGCCAAAAACTATTTTGTATTCAAATCTTTAGTGACTTAGTGAATCTTTATTTTTTAAATAAAAATTACCGTCTCAGAGTAGCATCTACTTGTCTATAGTGGCCCAGATGCCACGTGTGGAGCAGTCTCCGTGTCAAGTGGAGCTCTAATTCATCCAAAGAGAGACGACTGTAACAAGAAAAAAGGCTTCATATGCGAGTTGGCTTTCTTTGAAGGTAAGGGGAAAATTAGTCGCTTCTGACTTACTATATATATATATATATATATATATATATATATATATATATATATATATATATATATATATATATATATATATATATATATATAATCAAAAATTTCAATATGGTTCATGAATGGAAACTTTATACATTTTTGGACAATGCAATAACTTCATATATAAGAAATTAAATCGACCATTTACAAGAATCCATGCACATGAATCTATGATAATTAAAAAAGAAATTTATTTGCTGGTAAACAGTTTGATCTTAGCTGCATGAAATGATGATTTGAATACAATGTATGCATGTTGCATTAATATCTTATGACTGTGTGCATGACCAAGGTGTGTCCTATCCTGGCATGCTTGCATGATTCTCCACACATAGTTATGGCTACCTTATAGATGTTTAAGTATATTATTATCAAAATATTTGATATTATAAATAGCTTTAAAACTTATTTTTTATTTCAAAATATGATAACGTCATATTTTTTCATTCAAATGCAGTAAACCTTTCAATTATATGCTCATTTTTTTCATTACCAAAGACGCAATAATAAATTTCACAACCAAATATATTTAATAAAAAAGTTTTTATTTTATTATTAAAATAATAAAGTTCAATATTGTAGATTTCTTCAATACAAAATGATAGTTTTCATACGCATATAGCTCCGCCCAAGACCTTCAAACTTCATAGCGTACCGCGCGCTCACGTGCTTCAAGCGCGAGGAATACAATATGAAGGTGTTCAATATCGGTTAATATTGAAGAATTCTGACAATGTAATGTTAACGGAGAAAAAAATGAGCATATTATATATATATATATATATATATATATATATATATATATATATATATATATATATATATATATATATATATATATATATATATATATATATATATATCTGTGTGTGTGTGTCAGTGTGTGTATGTGTGTATGTGTGTGTGTGTTAAAATTATTTAATTAAAAAAGCGTAACAGTTTTTGTCACTTTCATCAATCTGGTCAGTTGTATCGACAACTGCCCCAACGGTATCGTCTACAGAGAACACAAAAACCTTCACCGCAACGTCATCAAGAAGCACAAAGACTTCTTCGTCAAGCACCATATCATCGTTTATTTCTGATTCGACATCTTCGATTGTCACGTCACCTTCCGTTTCCACGTTAAAGATATCTTCATTTTCGTCCACTGTGACACAGGCAATGGTTGCTCCGACATTACATGGTGGTAAAAAAAAATCTGTTTCATTGCTCTTATTTCCACTTTCATTACCAAATAAGAATTTCGCTATTATTACAGGTATATGTGTCAGTTAAAAAATTTTTATCATCGTATTTTTAACCAAAAGATAATTATAGATTTCTCTATTGATCTTTTAAAGAAAGATTGGTGATTCTGCTGATTTATATATTATTGAGTCTGATTCAAGTTAAAAAGCATATTCACATATATATATTCTAATGAAACAGTTAATGCGAAATACGTACCCTTAGAACCGCTCGGTTTGTCTAGTGGATAGAGCGTCTGCCTAGTATGCTGGAGGTCGTGGGTTCGAATCCAGGCCGAATCATACCAAAGACTTACAAGAATGGTACTAACAGCAGCCTCGCTTGGCGCTCAGCTTTAAGAGTTTAGTTTTAGTACTGGTCGACCTGGTGTCAGGATAATGTGACTGGGAGAGACATCATGCTACATGTCTGCCGCATGATGCCCTAGTGCTAGGCGTTACTATACACTGCTACACTGCAGCCATCATAGCGATATGACTAAAGATTTATTAAACCAACTTTAAAAATCCAAATCACACACACACGCACACACACACACACACATACCAATTGAATGAAAGTTCACAATATATTTACCTACAAAGAAGTTCACCGTTTCGTGATTTTCCTTTCCTTTCTATTTGTTGTTGACCTTGACAATTAATTTAAGATGAATATAGAACATTGCATTCGCATGCGGACACACACACACGTACACGCGCGCACGCGCAGCCAGAGCCACAAATACGCACACAGACACATACATGCATATATACATACATGCATGCATGTATGCACGCATGCACACACGGACACACGTAAATACATGCATACATGCATACATGCATACATACATGCATGCATGCATGCATACATACATACATACATACATACATACATACATACATACATACATACATACATACATACATACATACATACATACATACATACATACATACATACATACATACATAACACGATGAGTACCTAGACATGTTAAAGGAGGCCAGTGATGATTCCATTTATAGAGGTAGATTTTTAACTTTCCAAACACAGAATGATCCAAGATTCAATGCATGCGTCTTCGAGTGCATTTCATAGTATGCTTGAAATTGCCTTTTACTACGTTGCATAATGCAAGCAAGAGCATGTAGCACTCAGCATGCTGTGCCATTTTAAATCGGATGAAACTATCTAACATAAACCAATGTTTTTCCTCCAATTTATTATTTATTATTTCTTTATAGCTTTAAGCTCTACAATAATTTATAGATTGAATGTTGCAGCAGTGAAAATGCCTGACAGTAGTTGTTTGACCCACTCCTTTCTTGCATCGTTTTCAATCGTATGAAAGATTAGTATTACATTTACATAATTTTATTTATTTATTCAATGGAATAAATGTCTTAACTGTGTTCCTCCTGACATTCTTATGGAAAGTCTTCTCTTCTTTCTTTTTGTAAATATAAATGCTTTCATACAGTATTGAAGTACATACAGTCTTCATCCTTTTTAATAGAAATCGCTAAATGATACATTTCGTGATTACAGACAACTCAAGCAATTCTTCCGATACTGGCGCAAGCATACTATCAGCGTCACCTTTCAACAGCGGCAATAAACTTGGTAGGGGCTTCTTTCCAGACGCTGATTTTACCACAGGCAGCGCTCGCAATGGCGTTTTCTACTCATGTAACCATCAAATAAGCCATACTAACATATGCTCGCAAAATAGCCAAATTCCTGGCGACATCAACCAATCATCAGATAGAGGTAATCCCGCAAATAGCAATGCCCATGTTTTCGGCGGAACTAAAGGGACGACAGTGAGAAATAAACCCACATCTCTGATCATGATTCTCAAAGCTGCGAATATTATTAATACAGCTACAGACTTTATCGCACAAGGTAGCATCATATTAACTACAGTAGGAGAATTGGTATCGCCCCATAACCTTACTTCTATTTCCAATGCAATCAATAGTGAAAACGACACACAGTTGACGACAAACATCAATTCAAATAGCTTTCCTTACTCTGATTACGTAACGGCATATGAAGACCTTGATTCAAGCTCTGATGACCAATCCAATTTCAGCATAACCACTTCTGCGCTTGGCCCAACGCTAGTTATAAATAAAGAGCTGTTGACACCCCTAGCCAATGGCTCCATCGGTACAAACGTAACGACTCAATTGTCACAAGCAAGTGTTATCAGAGCAAGCGTCATATTGTCGCAAAATGCTACTTCATCTCCACATATTACGACTGTTAATGATAGTTCTTCCAGTCTCCCGATTCATGACGTTGCAGGAGGTTCTACCGCAATAGTTTTACCAACGCATGATGGTGGTGGAAATTCTTCCAGTCCAATTTACATACCGGATCGATCCCTAAAGTCACCAACTGAAAAATTTCAAAGGGTAAACATATTTTCCACAACTGTATCTTTTTCTAACAAATTTTCTGTAAAACGTCTACTTTTGCTTTCTGTCAAAATGGTTATTCAAATTAAGCTTTAAGACGGGCTTTATTGCAGTTGTACTTGTGGCAAGAAAATTTTAAGTAGACATCTATTTAGCCATAGTGTAAATGGGTTAATTTCATACAGTTAACGTCCATGCTGAGTCGAGATACCTTCTTCATACACGCACCCCAGCCACAACCACACCGAAAAAATGATCTTTCATTAATTTAGTTATTTGCCGTAATGTCTAAAGCATCTAAAAACTCTCATTACAAATAACAACACTGTATTCTCTTCTATACATTTTATTTCCAACAGCCAACTCTATTGCTACTGTTTTGTTCTGAATAAAAGGAAGTAGGCAGAAGCCTCAAAAATGTAAAAAAATAGCATAATCTCCCTTCATCTGCACCAGAATGAAAATCATATACTGAAGGTGGTGTGGAGTCAGTTATGACATAAATAACGACATGTATTGTCTCGTCAGTTCTTGTGTTATTAAAAGAAGTGTGGAAATGCACTCTGCCAAAATATTTGATCATAGATTATATATTGTCTCTTGTATTTTTTATTAAAGTGCCTTACTTTTGCTCCAAGTTTGAAGTTAAGCTGCCTGCATCAGGAAATATTTCCATTTGAACGCCTTTGCGGCAAAGACCAGGCTTTTAGTGATTATGTGGATGAATTAACCAACTCTTCCTCGTATGTAAATGAAACAATTGAGGTAAGGTTTTTATTTCTTCTCGATTGATGAATTCTCTAGAGGAATCGTGTTTACACATTTTTACACAAATTTGCTTTAAATGGGTTATATGCTTTGACTTTGTTATATTAATATCACGAGCTGTTGTTCCATCAGTATGTTAACACTTTCTTTAGATGGTTTTCTTTCTTTGATAAATGATGGGAACATACTAAATAAATCCTGACAAAAATATATAAAACGAACATTTATTCAACTAATGTGTCACTTTGAAAGCTTTTTCCATGGAAGAGCGGCATAATAATATATACTTCTGTCAGAAAGATTGTTTCTGGCAAATCCTTGTTACGTGAAATGATAAAGGAGATCGAGTCATCTAGCTTTTTGTTTCTAAATGTTTGATAAATTTTGCGTTCCAGTATACCTACTAATATAATATAAAGACGATCAGGAAATATGCATGCTTATTTTTTTTTACAGGCATTTGCAGACGTAGTAAATGATTTGCTTCAACCTTCTGTCTTTGATGAGCTACCTTGCGTAATGTATTTCACATGCATTTTATATTATCGACCTTTAATCAGCGATGCCCTAAAATCACTAAGCTTTGCCAAGACAAAATATTTTTCAGAACACAAGACAATTAGTTGACTGCGATCAGTCAGAATGTAATTTTTCTGCACATCTAAATGAATTGGAAATTGCCAGTAAATATA
Source organism: Potamilus streckersoni (assembly GCA_016746295.1). NCBI lineage: Eukaryota > Metazoa > Mollusca > Bivalvia > Unionida > Unionidae > Potamilus > Potamilus streckersoni. The sequence goes on from JAEAOA010000444.1 coordinate 2,278,895, forward strand.
ATTAATGATCGTTACTCAGCATTACTCTTTGACCTTCGTAGACATTTTGAAAGAAAAATCACGAAGTTTAACGATTACATGGACAACACACATTTTGTGTATGTGTTTGTTTTTTTTTTGTTTTTGTTTTTTTTTTTTAAATCAGCCAATGCGTATTATAGATAATCAGATTAATTTCATAAGCAATTCCATGAACAATAAGTCCTTGCAAAATGACTGGATATAATTTAACGACGAAATTTAATTTTCTCGATTAAAAAAACACGTTTTCTTTTATAAAAAAGCTAGTATAATTTGTCACAGAAGAATGTTAAAAGACGTATAATTCGTAAATAGATAAATGCGTGCTTCATAAAACAAACATCTTGTAATTATTTATTTATAATTTTACACCTTTTTTAGCTAGGAGATACATCTAAAAACGAGTCATTCTTTCCTGTAGGTGTTAGATATGTTGTTACAGAATTAGAATTGATTATAAATAAATTATTATATCAGACGCATAGGCGACCGCAGGATTTTTTGCAGGTGTGTGCAAGGGGGGGGCAAGATTTTTCAGGGAGAAGGGGTCAGTCAGTTACAGTTGGAAGAGTTAGCATAAGAAGCAGTCTGAAACTAAACCTAAAATTTAATAAGCGTTTTGAAGAGAATCTTGTGATATATTTTCAGCTTCATTTGCATAATTAAACTTGTCGGAATATATATATATATATATATATATATATATATATATATATATATATATATATATATATATATATATATATATATATATATATATATAAAATCAAGGTTTAAAATGAAAGGTGTGGTGTGATGTGTGATGTGGTTAGGATTTTTAGCGTAGCTTTAACAATTTTTCAGTCATATCGCTACAATGTCTGCAGTGTGACAGTTTATATTGATGGCTAGCACTAGGGCATCATGCCGCAGACATGTAGCATGATGTCCCACCCGGTCACATTATCCTGACACCAGGCCAACTAGTCCTAACACTAACCTCTTAATGCTGATCATCAAGCGAGACAGCTGTTAGTGCCATTTTTGTAAGTATTTGGTATGACTTGACCGGGGATCGAACCCACGACGTCCTTCATCCGAGGCAGACGCTCTAATTACTAGGCCACCAGAGCGGTTGAAAGGTGTGGTGCATGTCCGTTACCGTTCATGTAATTATATTTTACTGCATTTGTATGGGAAAATATGAACAAGTTTTTCGGATGGATATACTGCACGACCTTGGGAGTGCAGTATATCCTTCCGACAAAACGAGTTCATATTTTCCCATACAAATACAGTAACCTTTTTATTATATGCCCATTTCTAATTCTTCCCAAGGCTTAAATATATAAACAAAAATACACTGAAAAAAAATGTAACTAAATGTATTCCGAACCTAATACATGAGCGTTGATGGATCATTACACAACATTATTAATGAGCGCATAACCCCACCCAGATAAATATGAAGTTGGTCACGCGCTAGACGTAAGTTTCGAAATAAAATGGCACTTGCTGTACTTAAAATTGAAATTTGGTGTAATATTGTCAATGAATACGCATTGCAACAACTTTTCCATTTGATGTGGAATGAATACCTTTTGGTATTCTTGTCGATTCAACGCAATCTTTTGATTATTGTATGGACATATCTACATGAAGTGACTTGCATCGGTTTCCAGCAGCATCTGTCAATTTAATGTTTTAGATTGTATTTACATCGGCATATGTGTTTCTTTTCTGTCATTGAATGATTCAGATGCTGATGAATTTAATGTTTATTTCATAAAGAGTGCAGTAAGGAGGATGTAACTACACTTGAAATATACTCGAAATTACAGTACAATTTCAAAATGTGTAATCAACCTTGAGAACCCTTAACATGGCTTATCTAATTCAGATTTACAGTCCTACAAAATTATATTTTATGAGGAAATTCAGGATGTAAATTGTAAATATATTTTGGCCCATTTTTATTAACAGCTAAAGAAGACAGTTTATGTGCATAACTTGCGTTTTATTGTGAGGAACCTCTATAGCGTCTATATATAGTTAAATCTGAAACATTGTATCAAAAAAGTAAACGCGGTATGTGCCAAAGCAGTTTGTTTGTGTCAGTCTATGAAACATTTGCTGGTATGTGGCCGTCTATGAAATATATGCTTTAGTTCATTCATAAAAATTGTTTACGTTAGAAAATAGTTCCTTTGCACGTGGGATACGTTATGAAGGTGTTCAATATCGGTGAATATTGCACGATTCTGACAATGTAAAGTTAACGGAGAAAAAAAGATGAACATATAATAATATTTCATATTATACATCATAAATATTTTACATTTATAAATCAAAGGACCACTCCGGTGGCCTAGTGGTTAGAGAATCCACCTTGGATGCGGCAGGTCGTGGATTCGAACCCCGAAAGAGTCATTCCAAAGACTTATAAAATGGTACTAATATTTGCCTCACTAGGCGCTCAGCATTAAGAGGTTAATGTTAGGACTGGTCGGCCTAGTGTCAGGATAATGTGAGTGTGTGGTACATGATGATAGACACCATACTACAGGCATCCTAGCAATATGACTGAAAAATTGTTAATGCTACGTTAAAGATCCAAATAACACACACACACGCACGCACGTCAAGGGGGAAGATATGCAGATTGATTATATTATTTGCCAATGCAAACAAATGCGTATCATTATTGTTGTGTAGTGGGCTATCACACACAATTACAGAGTAGCAACAAGTAATAATGCAAGGGTAATGGGTCAGTGCGTGACTTTTACTATTTAGGATATATGTTGATGAATGTGTGCACATTCGTTTGCATGCGTGGTAGAGGTTATACAGGATATAATATAGTACGTACTAGGAAAGAACGACGGGAACGGTGGTGTTCTCGTTAGATCCTGGCCTGTAGAGTTAATTCAATTATAAAAGTATATTTTTACTTAACTGCATTATAGGATAAAATTGTTATATTCCAATATTTTTCTGGATTTTAGGTAGTTCAGACTTGTGTCATATAATGCAATGTTCTTTTATTTATTATAGTTTGTTTTCAAGTTAACTATTATTATTACTATTATTATTATTATTATTATTATTATTATTATTATTATTATTATTATTATTATTATTATTATTATTATTATTATTATTATTATTATTATTATTAATGCAGATTCCTACAACAGTATTTAGCAAACTATCTGAAACAATAGAACGAATGATGGCTAATGTTGGAACCACAGGATTCTTCTATACTTTACCAAAGCTTGGTAAGATTTATATTCTTTATCAATATCGTCTGTGGGGTTGGGGTGATGGATGGTGGGTGTTGGACAGGGGAGAGTGGTGGAATAAGGGTGAAGTTTGGGTGGAGGTTATTTGTTTTGATGTCTGTATGTGGGTTGAGGGTGTCGGTGTGTGCGGGGTGAACGTGTGGGTGGGTGGGTTCGGTGGGATGGTGGATGGGCGGGAGGGGTGGGGATGGAAGGTGTGGCTGTCAAGAGAGTGTGGGGAAGTTGTGGGTGGTGTGCGATGGCGGATTGTGCTAGGGTTGATAATAGGGGCGAGGGTGGGGATGGGAAAGTATATGTGGGTGTGAGGGGTATTGTGGGGGATGGGATGTGTGGGGTATTGTGTAGCTAAGGATGTGTATTGAGAGTGTGATATTGTGTTTTTTGGTGACGGTGTGAGTGATTGTGGGTGTGGGGAGGTTAGAAGTGGGGGTGAGGTGTTGGTTTGGGGATGTGTGTTGGTGGGTGGGTTGTGGGGTTGCGAGTGTAAGTTTGTGAGGAGTAGGGTGAGGATTTCGGGTGTGTGTGTGTGTGTGTGTGTGTGTGTGTGTGTGTGTGTGTGTGTGTGTGTCTGTGTGTGTGTGTTCTAACAGACCGTGGTATTTTTTCACATCATGCTATACACAACGATACACACGTCCTTTTTGACCTAAAATCGGACCGCTAATGGATAGAGCGTCTGCCTCGGATGCTGGAAGTCATGTCGTGGGTTCTATCCTCGGTTGAATCATACCAAAGACTTACAAGAATGGTACTATCAGCTGCCTCGCTTGGCGCTCAGCATTAAGTGGTTAGTGTTAGGACTGGTCGGCCTAGTGTCAGGATAATGTAACTGGGTGGGACATCATGCTACATGTCTGCGGCATGATGCCCCATTGATAGACATCATTATAAAGTGCCTCACGCAGACATCGTAGCGTTATGACAGAAAAATTGTTAAAGCTACGTTATAAATTAAAATCACACACACACACGCACACACACGACCTAAAACCCAGTGTATATCAGTTCCAAACCGAGGCCCCGTTTACACCGTAAAAATTCACTCTGCTGTCGGCTCACGCACTTTGCGTCGAATTACTCACTGAAGATGGTAATAAGATCTAACAGGATTAAAATCAGGTAGGTAAACACAGATATATATTTAATATATATTTTAATACAGAGAGCATTATAAATGTATTTGTTTATTGGTGGGTAGTCTAACGTTCATAATACATTTCGCCAAATTAATCGGAAACACAAGAAAACTGAATAAAAAGTTTCATGGATATATCATGCGTAGTTTTCACGATGGGGCAATAGATTCTAACCATTTATCTATGTTTGTACATTTTCTTTTATTCAACTTTGAGCCTACATTGGGAAATAACATTTGTTTGTTCGGATGTGGTTATATTGCTTTAAATCATGTGGGCAAGCTATAATTCATGTTATAATTCGATTAGTTGAAAAGTGTTAAATCATAATTTTGTTGTCCAATTGTAAACATGTGTGAATCGATTTTAATTCTCATTAATAACTTGCAACAAAGGTGATTTGTGTGCTTATATTCATTTCAAATATCTGCCTTCGTTACATTTGTTGCAACTATTAACCTACTGCTGCCATAAACTAACGTTGTCATCACTTTTGATAAGAACAATAACGAACAGTCTACATGGTAACCTGTAAATATATCATTCCTTTTCTCTAATTAACCGCGTTATAGTTACATCTGAAAGTTAACCTTGAGGCAGTAGGAAATAAGTTTCGTTACAATTTGTTCATGGCGCAAGTCACAAGACCGAAAATAAAAACAGTTTTCATTCGTATTTCTCAATGTCATTTAAATGTGCAAGATTATTTTGTTTTATATTATGTAAATTAAAAGTTCTGCAGCTTACAATTTCTTCTAATTAAATCCATATAAATCCACAATGTTTGAAATTTTAAATCCATTTATATGATATATCCATGAATTCAAGTATATTTCACATACCTGCTATTAAAAAAAAAATTCATAATGATTCGATTCACAATATCCAGTCATATTTTAATTTCACGTCTTAACAAAAAAAAAACAAAGAACTTAGTGCAAAATTGCGAATAACAGCATCTTATAAAAGCCAATATCTAATGTCATCCTGTTCAAGTCTATGATTTCAACCTCATTGTCAGAAAAAGTTCTGAAGTCATCCATCGTCGTCTTTTCATTGTAAATCGTCGTCTAGTTATCGTCAATATCGCCCTCGTCCTCGTCTTCGTTGTCGTATATGGATATTTATGCAGAGACTGAGCTTGGGCTCTAGCACCTTGATCAAGTTCAGGGACACATTAAATCCTGCATCTGAACACGTGTCAATTAAGCGGCAATGTTGCAGGGAGTTCAAATGACCATCTGTTACGTGGTACTGAACAATTATCAAATTCGCGGCACGATCAATGGATTGTCGCCTAAGAAAACCAAGAAGCCGTTGCCTTTAGTAGTTAAAGATTTAGATCAACCGTTCGCTTTAAGATATAGAACTCTACTTAGCACTGAACTAGTGCATGTATTCAATTAGCTACTCATTAAAAAGACTTGAAACTTAAAAAAAAAAGAAAAAATGTCAAAACAATTATTTGCATCATGAAGCAACACACGTATATCAATACAAATGCTTGAGCGAAAATGGAAGCAGTGTATACTTGTTAGCGAACACCCACGGTAAACAAAGCTGACGGACACTTTACTTTGGGGTAGATAGTTTTTAGTTTACCCGTAATAACTGTAAATACAAGCATTTTATAATGAATACTGTGATGAAATCTTCAAACACAAAGCATTCTATATTTGCATGTTTGGATGAGAATAGTGACAATGAAAACCGGAAAAATATTAAATTGACAGTATTTTTGTATACTGCAAGCATCTAGAATTTCTAAAATTACCCCTAGATTTTTCCCCCTAGACAAGCTCCAGAAGTTGGACTAAGAAGTGTGTGGGTGGATTGTTTACAGTTCTTGTTTCCCATGCTTCGCTACATGCCTGTAACCCTTCGTTGTGCGGTATGTTGGTGTACAAAGATGTGACGTCTAAGGAAGCAAGTAATGTATCTGGCAGTAATGGTTCACTAGCTTTGCTTGTTATGAGATAATCTGTCGTGTCTTGAAGATATGATGGTCCAACTTCTGGAGCTTGTCCTAAAACTCAACAACTTTGAATTTAATGAAGAAAACTACCTACAAATCAATGGAACTGCAAAGGGGCCTAAAATGGCCCCTTCGTATGCTAACATTTTCATGGGAAAACTTAAGGGTCAGCTCTTAGCATCGGTTAAGCGTACACCATACCATAGGGTACGCTTTATTGATGATATAAAAATGAAGTGGCAATATGGAAGAGAAAGTCTGGATGACTTCATATCAAAGGCAAACAACTTCCATCCTTCAATAAAATTCACGGCAGAAATTTCCAACTCAAACCATGTTTTCCTGGACACAACAACCAGACTGGTGGAAAACAAATTACATACAGACATCTACTCGAAACCAACCGACAAACACCAGTATCTCCTCCCAACCAGCTGTCATCAGAAACACTGCATTAGGAACATTCCATATAGCCAGGCACTGAGGATACGCAAAATTTGCTCCGACGATGAAAGATTCCTAGAAAGGTCTGAAGAGCTGGCTAAACATTTAATTTACCGAGACTACGACAAAGACCTGATTGCGGAGGCAATCCAAAGGGCCAAACAAACAAACCGTGATGACCTACTCAGATATGGACAGAAAGAAAAGGTTGATAGGATACCATTTATTCTGACCTATCACCCAGACAATCCCAAAGTAGGTAAAATAATCGCAAACCACTGGCCAACCGTGCAATCGTCAGACATACTAAACCTAATACTTCCGAACAAACCTGTAGTAGCTTACCGGAGACCAAAAAACCTAAAGGACATCCTAGTCAGGGCAAAGCTAACGCCAATCGCTAGTCAAAACCAACCTAGTCAATATGGACCATGTGGCGATAAAGGTGCAAAACCTGTCAACATATGATAGAGACCAAGACATTCACTAGCACAGTGACTAAAGAAAAACTAAACATACGTGGTCCAAACAAAATGTGCAAAACAGAGAATGTGATTTATCTCATCACATATAAGATCTATGGCCTTCAGTACGTCGGAGAAACTGAAAAGCTACACAAAATGGTAAACCTTCATAGATCTGATTGGATGACAAAAAAGCTGTACAGAAGCCCGGTCGCAGAACACTTCTCCTACCCTGGCCACACTTTCAGTGATATAATACTTATCGCTATTGCTAACAACCACAGCTGGAGTTCCGAAACCAGGAAGGAAAAGGAATCATACTGGATACGCCGCCTTAGAACATTGAAACCAAGCGGTCTAAACCAAGAAGACTAGAAAATGAAAACTACGAACTAGTAGAATTTAACATTTTCTAAATCTTATTATCCTTCAATTTCTACTATAAGAATAACCGGTATAGAATCAAATATCCGGGATATAATCTGCTTTGGCTTGTAGACTTTTAGATCACCGTTTTCAGTTTCCGCAACTAGTCTATACAAGCTGGTTGTATTTATAGTTTTAACACGTGTGGAGACAGCCATGTAGAGGTTTACAAACACATCGTTTTTGTGTTTATTTGTTTGTCGTATATATGTTTTGTATTTGCCTTTGAAAAAGACTCATTAAGAGTCGAAAGCGTTTAGGCTAGTTAGTTACTAGTTTCGTACTGTTCGTCGTCAGTTTATTGCATCTATTTTAATAAATCCCTGACACACACGTGATCCCTTGGTGGATCCAGTACGCTTTAAAGGGTTGTTATTCGCCATATGGCCATATGATTTGTATTCTTTATATATATATATATATATATATATATATATATATATATATATATATATATATATATATATATGACCAACATTCTTCCATTTTCAAATCAGAATGCTTGCATTTTGTTAGATTGGTATAAACAAAGAAATTATAAACTACCCCAACAAGCCTTTCTCTTCCCCATAAATTGGAAATGCGAACTGATGTTTCCAGATCATTTATACCCATTAAGGTAAAATGTATTATCTGCAATTTTCAACTGCTTTAGTTTTTCATACCCAAGAAAAATTATTGCTCCTATAATTGGTTCTAGGACCTAGCTATTTGTATTAATTTTTTTATTTAAAAAAAATCGACTCCTTTATGAATGGTCTATTTGAACAACCATACAATTTTAAGAGGATCTACCTACAATGAATGGAACCTGCAGTATCACTTAGTTCCAAAGTGACAACAAGGTAACGCCATTGTATAAGATATAATTTTACTTGCTGATTACGTTTCAGCTGATTCATAGAAATTCATATTTAATTCTTTGTTTAGAACTCTACTGAATAATTCACAATAGTCCCAGAATAATATTTTAATCCAATAATCACTTTGTTGTTTCAGTGAATACTCGAAACAAATTTTTCCTCTCAAATTATGTCTAAACATATCATTAAGTACGTCTGAAGACTAATTAATGTTACAAAAAAAGAACATAAGAAATAGGACTGACCAAAACATTTATTAGCAAGAAAAATGGGCGCAAACGCAATTAACTACTACTAGTTACTTGACTTTTTGTAAACATTCCACATTGTAAACGAACCGACATGACCTAAAACATCCAATGGAAAATAATTTATTTTTAAGAATCCACCTGACCCCACCAGTCAATAAGAAATTACCTCAAAGTTGGTTTTATTATTAACGTTCGTAAAACACCTACGTGAACAGCTATTTACAGATCCTACGCAATCTAAATTCTTAATGTTTTAAAATGCTATTTGCAACAAATTTAAGTATCCTAAATCTTTAATAGAGATGAGCATTACAATTTAGTGATGAACGAAAGCTACACATGATATAGATACAGACATATCCAAAGATTTACAACAATTATAGATATACATAGCACCAATGTGTTCTTTTTCTAACGTTTTGCTTACCTTATCTTATTATTCATTTACTGATTCTTTTGTCTGTTAGGAAAATTTAACGTAGTATGTACGGACTAATTTCCTAGCATTTTTAATACTGTTGAGAAAAAACCAGCGAAACTAAAACAAAATATGTATCATTGAGAAGCTGCTTTCCGTGGAACAAGTCATTTTGAAACTCCAGTGAGAGTGTGACAATGTGTATGTATGAGAATATTGTGTGCGAGTGTGTGTGTGTGACTTTTTTATGAGAATGTGTTTGAGTGAGAATATGTTTGAGTGTGTTTCTGTGTGAGACTGTATTTGTGTGAGAGTGCGTTTGGTGTTTGAGAGAGTGCGTGTCTGTGTGTGTGTGTCTTTGTGTGTGTGTGTGTGTGTGTGTGTGTGAGAGAGAGAGAGAGAGAGAAAGAGAGAGGGTGTGTGCGTGTGTGAGAGAGTGTTTGTATGAGAATGTGAGTGAGAATGTGTGTGTATTTGAGAGTGTATTTGTGTGAGAGTGTATATGTGTGTGAGAAATCGTGTCTGTCTTTCTGTGTGAAATAGAGAGTGTGTGCTTGTGTGTGTGTGTTTGTGTGTGTGAGTGTGTGTGAAAGTTTGCATGTGAGAGAGTATGTGTGAGAGAAAGTGTGTGTGTGAGAGTGTTTGTGTGAGAGTTGTGTATGGGAGAATGTGAGATTGAGTGTGTGTGTGTGTGTGTGTGTGTGTTTATGTGAGAGAGTGTGTGTGTGAGAGAGAGAAAGTGCGTGAGAGAGAGAGAGAGAGTATGTGAGAGAGAGACACAGACAGACAGACAGTTAAATAACATGTTTTGCAAATTTATAAACCTTCATCCAAAATGTAGTCAGGTTTATTTGTTCTTGCAATTGGCTCTATAGACATCAGTAACCATGATAGCCTGGAAATATTATCACTGTGGTATATAGGCGTACATGTATCTGCTTTGCTGTACATTTATAGACGGGTTTTTATTCTTACAAATATTTTTGAATCAGTGGCGTCACTAAGGTTGGTGTCACCCTTTGCGGGTAACTCATGGTGTCACCCCCATGGACCTCTTTCCTGCACAAAAATTCTAAAACTTATATAGACAGTCATTTTGGTGTCACTCTCTTTAATTGTGTCACCCGGTGCGGTCTGCACTCCACGCACACACACACACACACACACACACACTCTCTCTCTCTCTCTCTCTCTCTCTCTCTCTCTCTCTCTCTCTCTCTCTCTCTCTCTCTCTCTCTCTCTCTCTCTCTCTCTCTCTCTCTCTCTCTCTCTCTCTCTCTCACACACACACACACACACACACACACACACATACAAATACCAGTGACGCCACCGCTTTGAATGTCTTGGGCTAAACATATTATGAATTAGATTTTTTAAACTAACATAACATAAATTGTCTGTTTTATTGAGACTTTATAATTTTGCCTTATATCAGTCAACATAATGTAATCTATATAGCATTAGAGGTCAAATTATAAAGCATAATTTCTGCAGTACTCAGTTGAAGTCATATAGCCCGAATAAGCATGTGTAGGAACTCAATTCTGCGGTACTCAGTTAAAATCAAATAGTCCAATGTAGGTCCATGCGTCGATGGTCAGTGTCACAGTGTGAATTGTTCGAGGCAAATTGCTAAGATTTTTGTGATTATATTCAGTTTCAGTATATGGATTGTTATTACATTGGTCTTACATTACCATAAGAGAGAGAGCTCCTTTGGCCTAAGACGTTAGAGCGTCCCTTCGGATGCGGCAAGTCGCCGGTTCGAAGCCCGGCTGAATCATACCAATGAATTATACAAAATGGTGCTAGAATCTTTCTCGATTGGCGCTCAGCATTAAGAGGTTAAAGGTAAAACTGGTCCTAGGATAATGTGCCTGCGTGAGGCGTGATGTTTCATGCCTGCTGCATAATTCCCCAGTGACTGCGTGGGGAGTGATGTTACATGCCTGTTGCATAAAGCCCCAGTGCTTGACATCGTTATAAACAATACCACTCCAGTCATCGTAGCTATACGACTCAACTTGTCAAAGCTACGTTAAAACCTCAACAAAAAATAACATACACGCACGCACGCACACACGCACTGTTACCATAACAATGGAGTGGTTAATTGGTCAGAGGCCAAGATTATGGGATTTGCTTAGTAACAACTTTAGTAATTTGTTAAATTTAGTAAATTTGTTACTCGCAATACAGTAACACAGGCGAGACAATACAGTTACCTATTTTCAATATATTGTAGTCTAAATTTTTGACACTTTTCAATTTTTATAGCCTATTTGTGCTATTTCAGAAGTGTTCATGTCTTCTCAGTCGCCACAAAGCATTACATCTTTCCAGTACGAAGGATCGATCCCGAATACGATTGTCAACATCTTGTCTTTTGAGGACAACAGCCCTATAGCAAGGATTGGAGGTAACAGAAGCAAAACCAAAACTGGTGTAAAGCCAAAGTTTAAATAACCACACCTTACACTGTATGCATCCATATTATCCTAGACCTTTTCATCAAATTCAACTAATTCAAAATACCTTTATATGAATTTTGCGCTTACAGAATAATACCTGACTTACTAGTAATCGTGTGAGTCATTAGAAAATGTATGTATGTATGTATGTATGTATGTATGTATGTATGTATGTATGTATGTATGTATGTATGTATGTATGTATGTATGTTTGTATGTTTGTATGTATGTATGTATGTATGTATGTATGTATGTATGTATGTATGTATGTATGTATGTATGTATGTATGTGTGTGTGTGTGCGTGCGTGCGTGCGTGCGTGCGTGCGTGCGCGCGCGTGCGTGTGTGTGCGTGTGTGCGTTTACCTAATTATAAGTATGCTTATGTATCTAAATGTAAAGATATATAATACAAACTATACTCAGATATAAAATAAACATTCGCATTATGCATTGAAAAAAAAAAATTTAATGTCCAAGGCGTTATGTTTGTTTAATTGGGTTGACTCATCGCCGATTCTCTTATTATAAGCAGGATACTCGATCCACTTGAGTTTCCGTGTGGTTTAACGTCTTTTTCAGCACATGTCGGCGGGTATATTTGTGGGGAAAAAAAACAGGAAGAACCACCGGTCCACCAGAAGCTAATGGCAATCTTTTTCACATACCCACTATGTTCGACCGAGACTCGAACTCACGCGGACAAAGGTTATAAGGAAGAGAAGTCTGTAAAGCGAACACATTCCTCCACTCTACCACCTGGGGCCGCCTGTAGAGTAGAAACCTCGAATATTTCACATATTGTTGACAGTGTACAGAAGATGTGTGAACCTGTGCATTTTCCTTATTACTGACTCTTTAGTGTGGGAGGAAATTTTTATATCTCTAAACATGTAAATATCATTATTGCCACGAGTGGTGTCACTAGGGTTGGTGTCACCCAGTGCAAAATAACTCATGGTATCCCCCATGGCCCTCTTTCCTGCAAAAAAAATTCATTAATTTTATAGACTGTCATGTGCGGTAACTCATGATGTCACCCCCATAGACCCCCTTCCTGCACAAAATTATAAACATTTATAGACATTCATGTGCGGTAACCCATTGTGTCACCCCTATGGAACTCTTTCCTGCACAAAAATTCAAAACTTGTATAGACAGTCATTTTTGGTGTCAACCCCTCTAATGGTATCACCCAATGCTGTCCGCACCCCACCACCTAGTGACGCCACTGATTGCCACCCTAATTTGAAATTGTAAATTTTCCACTTTTGATTTGAATGATCAGTCTTCTCAGCCCAGTGCATGTTAGAGAAGCTGCGTCGTAAAGTCAGTAAAAACAAACACACTTGTTGTTTTAATAGATTTCCGACCGAGCCATAATCCAATTCTAAAGCAATTTATTATACGGTTCTGATAGCTCTCTCTCTCTCTCTCTCTCTCTCTCTCTCTCTCTCTCTCTCTCTCTCTCTCTCTCTCTCTCTCTCTCTCTCTCTCTCTCTCTCTCTCTCTCTCTCTCTCTCTCTCTCTCTCTCTCTCTCTCTCTCTCTCTCTCTCTTCTCTCTCTCTCTCTCTCTCTCTCTCTCTCTCTCTCTCTCTCTCTCTCTCTCTCTCTCTCTCTCTCTCAATTAATTTTCCTCAGTTAAAGAGAGGATACATATCCTTGTATATTTCAGAAAACATACAGGTTTCGATTTTGATGCTCAACACAATGTATTCGTCATCAAAAGTAATTTTTTCCAACAGGTAGCTATGCATTTTTTAACTATTTCCAAGCGTGTCACAAAAGCATCATATTTTTCTGTCAGATTGAGTAGGAAAAAAAGATGAGAGATTAAGGTGAAAACA